>CAUYQU010083387.1:0-30782 GCA_963574635.1 Cheracebus regulus
GCATGGGGAGAAATGGCAGATATAGGTGAAGGGGAGGAAGGCAACAAATTACACTGCCACGTGTGTACCTATGCAACAATATTGTATGTTCTTCACATGTACCCCAAAACCTAAAATGCAATAAAAAAATTAAAAAAAAAAGAATTACAGCAAATGTGTTTCAGAAAACTAATAACTTTGGACCACCTCATTATGCACACAAGTAAAATTTGTGAAAATTTATGTGCCTATGGAAAATCACTTCACATTTTCTGTTTATCCTAAACTTTTACTAAAATATATTTGTGGTGTTAACAATTGTTTTCAAGTAGTTCTTTGATTTTCTCAACACAGTGTTTTTCTTCCAGTTGCTTTTCACTCTTTCTAGCAGCTGGTCTGCTGTTTCTGAGGATATGAGCCTTTACCAGCTGCTGTGAAAAGATTGTCATCCAGTCTAATGGAACTCTGATTGAGGAAGACTGTTCTAATCAAAAGCCTAAATTGGACTTTATTTTTCCAGAAACCCAGAGGGCAATTGGCATATGAAAGTGAATTTTGAAACTCTTGTTATATCCCAGGGTCTCATACATAAAATTTTCTAATAGTATGTTCCCAAATAAATGGTTACTATTACCTTTTAATGTGTCTTAATGGGTACACCAAGAACTAAGTATGAAATCATTCTATTCTGCCCAGGAACATCAAAATGAATCAGAAACCAGTCTTATATAACCTTAGATGAGGTTAAAGGAAGTTCTTTCTTCAAATGAAAATGTACTTTTTAAAATCTGTATAGCAAGGTCAAATATCCTTTGAAATATAATCTTCTTTCAAATTAGAATTACAGAAATACAAAACTTTTTTCATGTTACATTTTTAAATTTCCTCCAAAGTTTGCTTAAAGCAAGATGTAACAACTCTTTGAAAGCAGGGTTTATACTGTTACTTCAATATAAACTACATTTGCCTCATAGTAGGCCTCAAATTTTTTCTTTAAAATGAATTGAGTGGCACATAGAACTAAATCCTGAGTTTCACATGTGAACAATATTGACTAATGTGAGAGCCAGGCTCTTCCCCCAGGCCCTGCCGAGAAAAAGTAAATAACTTCCTTTTTCACAGAAAGTCTCAAAACTGTAAGCCTCTAACTTAGTACCCATAATATATATATAAACATTTACTTACACTGCACTAGAAAGCTGGAGAATCCCTAAAGTTTCATTGTTTTTGTTATTGGTGGTGGTGTTATTTAATGAGGAAAATATTAATAGATGTTTAGTCCTTTTTTCTTTTTCTTTTAAAAATAATTTTAAGTTTCAGAATACATGTGCAGACATGCAGCTTTGTTACATAGATAAATGTGTGCCATGGTGGTCTCCTGCATCTATCAATCAACCCATCACCTAGGCATTTAAGCTCTGCATACATTAGCTGTTTATCCTTCCCTCACCCCTCATTGGCCCCAGTGTCTATTGTTTCCTTCCCTGTGCCCATGTGATCTCATTATTCAGCTCCCACTTAAAAGTGGGAGTGGTGGCTCACACCTGTAATCTCAACATTTTGGGAGGCCAAGGTGGGTGGATCACCTGAGATCTGGAGTTCGAGACTAGCCTGGCCAATATGGTGAAACCCCATCTCTACTAAAAATACAAAAATTATAAGGGTGTAGTGGCACATGCCTGTAGTCCCAGCTACTCGGGAGGCTGAGGCAAGAGAATCTCTTGAACCTGGGAGGCAGAGGTTGCAGTGAGCCAAGATCGCGCCATTGCACTTCAGACTGGGTGACAAGAGTGAAACTCCACCTAAAAAAAAAAAAAAAAAAGGAGAACATGAGGTGTTTGATTTTCTGTTCCTGTGTTAGTTTGTTGAGGATAATGGCTTCCAGCTCCATCCATGTCCCTGCAAAGGACATGACATGTTTTTGTTTGTTTTTTATGACTGCATAGTAATCTATAGTGTATACGTACCACATTTTCTTTATTTAATTTATCATTGATGGGCATTTTGGTTTGATTCCCTGTCTTTGCCATTGTGAATATTGCTGCAATGAATATATAAGTGTATATATCTTTACAATAGAATGATTTATATTTCTTTGTGTGAACACTTTACACCATTGGTGAAAATGTAAATTAGTTGAACATTGTGGAAGTCTCATTGTTAATATAATTAATTTGGGAGGACAAGAGGGAGAGAGCCTTTTGGCTTTATAGAGACCTGTGTAAGGCCAATACGATGTGAATATGGCCCAGCATTTGAGATCCTGAGAGTGGGACTAACTAGGTAAAGACCTAAGGTCAACTTCACCCATGCGTTCATTTATTCACAAACATTTCTTGAGCGCCTACTGTGTGCCTGCACTGAACTAAGTGCTGTAATAGAGTAGAAAACATAGGTGACATGATCCTTTTCCTCACAGGTTTACAGTCCCAATCATAGTTTGGTAGGGCAACAGTGTGAGACCTTGACTTTACAAAATATTTTAAAAATTAGCTGGGTGTGGTGGCATACACCGTTGGTTCCAGCTACACGGGATACTGGAGCAGGAGGATCACTTGAGACGAGGAAGATGAGGCTACAGTAAGCCGTGTCCATGCCACTGAACTCCAACCTGGACAGCAGAGTGAGATCTTATCTCAAAAAAAAGAAAAAAAGAAGAAAAAAAGAACGAGACTTACTAGTTTCTGGATTAGAGTTAAAAAAGACAAATTGTTCAGCCCCAATTGTGGGCTTTTAGTGGTGAAATTTTGACAACCAGCAATGAAAAACAAGCATTGGTAGAAAAAAGAAACAATAATTAAAGCTAATTTAAATATGCTCAGTATGTAAAAGAAGCTATAGTGTTAAAACCAAAATAAAAATTGTTCATAAAGTATGTTCTAAAAGTTAGTTATTTTGCCCATGTGAGTTTTCAATACTGTTTTGGAAAGTACTGTAAAGTGACCAATGTGTGAATTTAAGAGTGGAATTGTTAACTTCCTGGATATATAAGATATGAGATGTTTTTTAAAAACATTATTTCAATAGATTCTAGGGTACAGATGGCTTTTGATTAAACAAATAAGTTCTTTAGTGGTGATTCCTGAGAGTGCAGCCATCACACTGTACTCAATATCCAGTCTTTTATTCTTCACCCCCTCCCATTTTCCCTCCCAAGCCCCCAGAGTCCATTATATCATTCTTATGCCTTTGCATGCTCATAGCTTAGCTCCTACTTATAAGGGAGAACAGACTATGTTTGATTTTCCATTCTTGAGCTTAAAATATTGGATTTTTTTAATTAAAAAAAAAGAATTTTGGAAAGGCACATGGCAGGGTGGGGTGGGGTGGCATATTATATAATGTATCTGGCTTTGCTGTGTTTTCTCTCCTGGACCTTTGACTTTGGTATGGAAGTTGTGCCCCAGGATCTGTGGACACAAACTAAAGCATATTTTCATTATAATGAGGTATTATATTGGATTAATAGTGAGTTAACTAAGAGCAACAGATAACTTTCCATGAAATCGATACTTTCAAGATCACTTGGAAAGGACATATTTGGAGCAGGAAAGAATGTGTGAAGCATTTAATTTGGAAAACATATTATCAAATAACCCAGTAATTTTTGGTTTTCTCACAATATAATAATTGCTTGATAATATATTGCCGAATGTAATTTCTAAAATGTCATAATGCCAAATGAATCTGCAGTGGGTGTGGGGTAAAGATGCTGTTCAGTTTGGGAGACAATTACTAGGGCTGTACATCTATAACTAAAGGGTCTTTGGGCCAAAGAAAAATTCTCACTTTATTTCATCTGTAAAGTAGAGCGTTCACCCTAAAGAGTAGATCTTAGGTGATTTCAAAAAGGGACCAATACCACTGAAAAAT
Organism: Cheracebus regulus; assembly: GCA_963574635.1. Lineage (NCBI taxonomy): Eukaryota > Metazoa > Chordata > Mammalia > Primates > Pitheciidae > Cheracebus > Cheracebus regulus. Next base: position 3,853 of record CAUYQU010083387.1, read on the forward strand.
GCATTGCAGAGACCTTTCATTCCAAACAGATGTATAAAATTAGCTGCTGTGTCCTGTAATACTTGAGATATGAGCCATGTTTTAGGGGAAAAGATGGATAACAGATCCTTTGAAAGCATCATTGCCCTGATAGTATGAATTAAATGTGAAGCAAGTCACAAACTGTTTGTAACATTTACAGCAAACAATTCAAAGAGTTAATGTCCAAATGAATGAAGACCTCTAAAGCAACAAGTAAGCTACAGACACTTCAGCAGAAAAAAGATAAAGGCTAAAAACAGGAAATTCATGGAAGAAACAAAAATACTTAATAAAACATGTGAAAAGTAACCAGGGAAATACAAATTTTAAAAATCAGATTTTTTTTCTCATAAAATGGGGAAAAGTAAGAACTTATTGATAACTAGTGATAGTTATGGTAAAAGAAAATGGGTACTCAGATATATTTTTGGTAGGAATTTTGTAGCTTTATTCAAAGTCAATGGGTAGTACTGAAGTTAAAATGCACCTCTCTTTCAACTCATAACTTTAAGATGTCAATCTCAAAGAAATACTCACATGAAAATCCAAAGAAGCATGGACGAAAATGTTCACTACTGAATAGTAGATATGGATATGAAGTTGTATTACATGGTTTTGTCCTCAGGGAGTTTATGTTGTTAGGAAATTAAGACTTGTACCTAAGAAAATTAAAACCAGAATATTTAAATGTTCTTATCCAAACAATATGTAAATATTTGGAAGGAAAGAAAGATAATTATGACGGGGGTTTGATAAGAAAGATTTTGTTGAGAAGGTAGAATGTCTGGTTAATAAAATTGTATACCTAGTTATTATTAAAAAGTGAGCACTTATTAAAACCCAAGTTTTATGAAGTCAGGGTTTTTTAATTTTATTTATTGCTCTTCCACAAAATCTGGAACAGTGCCCAGCATAGAGCAGGCAATGAGAACATATTTGTTGAAGAAATTAAATAATATAAAACTGTATAAAATTATTAAATAAGAGAGTTGCTAGATGTAAAGACAAATAAAATGACAATAAAAAGTAAACAAAAAAAAAACTCACAACAAAAACAAAACCATAGCATTATTAGTGCATCACTATTATAGGCAGGCAAAAATAATAATAATATCAGCTGAATAACAGTATAACACTTTGTTCTATTTTGTGAAATATACTTCTAAAATAATTTAAAATGACAGATAATTTTATCATTTTAAAAACAAAATGAACTCAAAACAACTCTCAAAGGAGCCCTAAAAGCAGTATCTTTACACATTAAAGTAGTATTAATCTCTTTATATTCTACATTAAAGTAATTGTTTGCTCTTTTTATAAATAACATGTGGTCTAAGCTGTCAGCTTACTAAATGACATATATTATCACTCTTGTTATATCCAAAACCAATCTTTGCTAGACAATTTATGTCTACCCTTACTCTATTAAAAAGAGTGATTGGGATTTCTTGTTTGTATTTGTAAAAGTATAAATCAAGGATGTTGTGTTAGCATATGCTAAATAGAAAGAAAGTTGTCAAATTATAATATTGAAGTCCCTTAGAGATTTTCTGCTCCTATTGATTTTTATTTGTCTTATAAATGGGGAAGCCAAATCTCAGAAAGGATGACTTACAGAGACTTCAGAATCAAAAGGACTTTTGTATGAAGCAGTTGTGTATGTGCATTAACTGTGGAAGCTTAAAGACGTTTATAACCTCTCTGGGCTTCAGTTTTCCCATTTATAAAGTGGGCATAATAATATCTTCCTTTTCAGACTTTGGAATAAAATGAGATAATATATGTAGTGTAATTAGCACCATGCTGTAGACATTTACTTCCTCAATAAACAGTAACTATTATACACAACGATAATGTTAGTTACTGTTGTTAGCAGCAGCAGTGCTCAAGGTGACACACCTTACATGGAGTAACTGGTACAGTTAGAGACAACCTGAGCTAAGGATCATCTAGTCTACTCATTCTTTTAATCGATAAAGTGTCAAAACAAGTCAAATGTTTATAAGTGGAATAAATGATAGTACATGTCAAGTGAATACAAAACATCTAAGTGAGTATATAGCACATATTTCTAGGGGAAATGACAAAATTTTCATAGCAGACCCTTTCTCTAATTTGACTGTGAGCCATACATGTAACTCTCGAGATTGGTCATAAAATTTTCTACTTTTTTTTCATTTCCAAAAAAAATTTCTGGCTTGTGTTTTCTGTCCTAGCATAATTATTAAAATGTATTCTATTAATCTCAAAAGTCTTCTAGATTCGATAGTAAATTATATAATAATCCTAGACTTAAAGCCAATATGTGCTCTCTAATTGACATAGCTTTTTAAAAAAATTCTTATTATAAATATGTCACAAGTGAGAAGGTTGCGTTAGTGTGGACTTATGATGAGATATATTTTACCAGTGTTAGCCCATTTGGAAGTTAAATCCATTGAATAGGACTTAGATACTAAGAAAAAGAAATAACAAGTCATCTATATGTCATTGGAGATTTTATTATTTATGACAGAACACCTTATCAAAGCATAAATGGTAACATCTATGTGTAAAAACGCCTTTAAAATCAAATGGTTCATTGGTATGTAGTATCATAAATCCAAATGTGAGCTGAACAAGAATTTTCATTTCCTTTTAAAATAAAAGTTTATTGATTACATATCAGTATCTGCTGAAAGCTATAGAACTTACCTAAACATATCCTAGGAATATAAACTGTTAATAAATAAGGTGCTGCCAAACCAAGGCAGCCTACCTTATCATTATCAGTCTGGCTTCCTAAAATACTTTCTTGACTCTAATATGTCATTGGCCAGATAGGTAAAACCTTTTTTTTTTTCTGACAGCCTAGAGCCCTGTATTCTAGAATGAGTGCATTATTAGCTAAGAAATTGCTCATAATCTTCAACTTGTTTAAGTTTACTTCTGTATGTGGATAAATGAATACATATTTGTGGAAGTGCTTCCAAAAGCTTTTGTGCTAATAATTATTCTGTTAGATGCCTGTACTTCTTAAATTGTCTTAAGGTAAACTTTCACCATCATTCTTCAACAAATTCTTTTTCAAAAGCAACATTGAGCCATTAGATTTTCTTTTCATAATTAAGAAGTTCACACTCTGGTATGGGGTAATGAATAATGATATACACAGAAGCCCAGAGAAGAATGGAGACAGGCAGAGGCTGTGAATTTTCCATACCCTGTGAAACTGGGTTGTAACAGAATAAACAGTAGATATAGTTTACATTCAGAAAAATAAAGAGAAATAATCCAGAAAATAGATTTTTTGTCAAACAAGAAAGCAAATTTTAGTGTTATGCAGTTAATTATAATTATTATAATAATATTACTAACACAGACCAGGTGCTGGAGCAACATTGCATTATTGCAGAGGTCTTCACAGTCAATTGGAGTTTCTTGCAAAATCTTAAGCAATAAGTCAGCATTCGCAATTGAATTTAGAGCAGAGGCTGAGGTCACAGGCACAGGGCATTAAAGGAGCAAACGAGCATCATAACCCTTAGTGTTATATTGGGACCACTGGATATCCACAGTGAAGGTTTTTCCTCATTCTCTATTCAGCACGAACTAGAATCAGGTTATTTCATTGCACATAAGTAATGTGCAGCTAAAGTTCCAGGCTTTTTGTGCAATTTTAAAGCTTTCTGCGTCTGCAAGTTTCTGAATTTCCTTTGTTTATTTAGGTTTCTATGCCTCTGAGCAGAGCTGTCAGAAGTTAGTTTTTAAAAGATTACACAGAAATGAGAGAGCAGGAAGCCAGAACAATCAAGTCAGCATCATTTTTTTTTATTCAATCACACAGAGAGTGATATTGCTAAAAATCTCAGAGTATATTGCCTTTAAAAATGGAGGAGAAAAAAGCATTAGATTCTGCTGTAAGAGTGGTAAAAAGGAAGTATTCTTTTTTCTTTCAGTCAAGAAATTCATCTACATGTATTTTATAACTAAAGGTTTCATAATGATGAGTTTTTCACAGAAGTATGTAATTAGAGGGTGCACATTATAAAAATAATGACTAAAATAAAGAACGAATTCATAGTTTGGGATGCTCGTAAATCATGTGTGACAGGTGCCAATTATGATCATTGCAGCTGCCTAATTTGCTTTCATGTTCCTCTGTATCTTATTTTTCACTACCAGTTTTGGCATCTTGTTCTTTTTTGTATGACTTCTCATTTATTTCTGGTTTGAATCATTCCTCATTCACAAGAGGGTTCAATCTAGTCCCAACCCACATTCAAGAGATGTCCTTGAAGTGTCAACTTCCCTAAACAAAGAGGCTGATAAATCTCAGCCAGCTCTCCCAAAGAGGACAAGCAGCACTCAGGCCTCTTCTCTAAGTCGTCCATGATTTTCTGGCCTCCTTAAGGTGATTATTTTCTAAGGCTCTCAGGACATTTCCCTGTTGTAGAATTTACTTTTTCAATAAAGTAAATAGGAGTTGTCTGTTTGCTTTCCTCCCTTCCTATTATGTCTCATGAGGGTAAGTATTATTTGTTTTCTTCATTGGAATATTTGAAATTCCATCACCTGTGTCAAACACATGGTAAAGCTCTATAAATGTTTGTTGAAGAAAGGAATGAAGGCATCGATTAATCAAGTAGCTAATTAACTAGAAAGCTACTGGAGATAATACTTTTGGTAACTGTTTTTTTCCTCCTGAAGTGTAATTATGGACCAGTTGAAACTATTCCTAGCTGATTTTATCTGTTTATTGACATCTCAGATATAACATTCATTTGTTTATTGACAAGTAAAAGTATTTATTACCTATTGTGCAGCAGGCACTATTTTAACCCATTTATGCCAATTTGTTCATTGACAAGAAAAGGTATTTATTGAATGCCTTTTATGCAGCAGGGACTATTTTTATGCCTGAGGTTGCAATTTTTTGAATTTTTGCAATCAGACCTTGGCAATGACCTTGAGCAATAGTATATAAATAACTCCCACATGCTTAGCATTCCAATAATGGAACATTAGGCATAAGCTGGTTGTACCAGGGAAAGAGTGGTTAGCAAAACAGACCAAATGTCCTTTCTTCAGGGACCCTAGATGTGGCTTGGAAAAATTAGAATAATAATGTAGGAAATAATAGAATATGCTATTTTTGATTGTGAGTTAGTGGGAGGCATTTCAGGGAAGATAACCATTTGACAGAAACCAAAATGAAAGGGCAGAGTAAGTGAACATATAGGGGAAGAAGGTTTTCAGCTTTTGTAGACAGAAAGATATGGAATCTTTGTAGGATTATTAACAGAAGACTACTGTGACATAATTTCCACTTTTAAAGGATTATTCTGAATATTATGGAGAACAGAATGAAATCAGGAAGACTTGTTGAGGACTACTACCATCCTTTAGAAGACAGCTGATGGTTTGGTGTGAAACTGCTGTAGTTGGTGTAGTAAAATGTTAAATGTAAAATATATTTTGAGGATAGGACCCACAGAATGGACTAGAGAAGCAATGTGAGTTAAAGTGAAGAGTGAATAATTCCTCTATTTTTTTTCCCTCCTGAGCAATTGGGATAAATGAAGGTGGCAGTTATTGTAATGAGGAATGCTAGGGAATTAAGAGTTTAGTCAGTTTCTGGTTAAGCTTGAGATGTATATTAGACATTATAACAGAGATGTTTAGTAGGAGGTTGATTATAAGGCTAGAGTTCAACATTTAAAGGTCTGGGCTGGAGATATAATTCCTGATACCATCTGCATACCAATATTGCTGGAGTAGAAAGATCTCTACCTAGGAAATGACTTTATTTATCATCTCTAGTTAAATGTTCTGTGTTGTCTTGAACCTTTTAATATTTTTCTTGCCATGATTCTTCATCCTAAATACTAGTTGTTATCAGCCTTAGTTTAAATGTCATTTTCTCATGGAGGCCTTTCTTGACTTTCTAGAGAGATGAAATACAATTTCTATAAAGACCAGTGTCACTGTTGTTACTAGTTAGCCCTGAGTAACACACCTTGCATTTCTATAACTTGACAAAAAGTATGTTGCATGAGACTTGAGGTCAGGGTTTTATTTTTAGTGTACACAGTTCCTAATCCAGTACGAGTAGATCATGGGTTTTTAGTAACCTTTTTAAAAACTCAGTTGCATTATGGTATAGTTTGGCTATATTTCCACCCAAATCTCATCTTGAATTTTAGTTCCCATAATCCCCATGAGTCATGGGAGGGACCCAGTGGGAGGTAATTGAATCATGGGGTGGTTATCTCCATGATGTTCTCATGATAGTGAGTTCTCACAATATCTGATGGTTTATAAGGGACTTTTCCCATTTTGCTTGGCACTTCTCCTTGCTGCCACCATGTGAGGAAGGACAAGTTTGCTTCCCCTTCCACCGTGATTGTAAGTTTCCTGAGGCCTCTCCAACCCTGTGGAACTGAGTCAATCAAACCACTTTCTTTTATAAATTACCCAGTCTTGGGTATGTCTTTATTAGCAGCACGAGAAAGGACTCATAGAATAAATTGGTACCAGGAGAGAGTGGGGTGCTGCTGTAAAGATACCCAAAAATGTGGAAGCAACTTAGGAACTGAGTAACAGGCAGAGGTTGGAACCATTTGGAGGGCTCAGAAGAAGATAAAATGTGAGAATGTTTGAAACTTCCTAGAGACTTGTTGAATGGCTTTGACCAAAATGTTGACAGTGATATAACACATATGACAATAAAGTCCAGGCTGAGGTGGTCTCAGGTGGTGTGATAGCTAATATTGAGTGTCAACTGGATTGGATTGAAGGATGCAAAGTATTGTTCCTGGGTATGTCTGTGAGGGCATCACCAAAGAAGATTAACATTTGAGTCAGTGAACTGGATGATGCAGACCCACCCTCAATCTGGGTGGGCACCAGCTAATCAGCTGCCAGCATGGCTACAATGAAAGCAGACAGAGGAATGTGGAAAGAGTAGACTGGATTAGTCTTCAGGAATACATCTTTCTCCCATGCTGGATGCTTTCTGCCCTAGAGCACTGGATCCCACGTTCTTCAGCTTTTGGACTCTTGGACCTTCAACCACAGACTGAAGACTGCACTGTCAGCTTCCCTACTTTTGAGGTTTTGGAACTTGGACTGGCTTCCTTGCTCCTCAGCTTGCAGAGGGACAGACTATTGTGGGACTTCACCTTGTGACTGTGTGAGTCAATATTCCTTAATAAACTCCCCTTTATAGATACATTTGTCCTATTAGTTCTGTCCATCTAGAGAACCCTGACTAACACAGATGGAGATGAGGAATTTGTTGGGAACTGGAGTAAAGGTCACTCATGCTGTGCAAAGAGACTGGTGGCATTTTGCCCCTGTCCCAGAGATTTGTGGAACTTTGAACTTGAGAGAGATGATTTAGGGTACCTGGCAGAGAAATTTCTAAGCATCAAAGCATTCAAGAGGAAGCAAAGCATAAAAGTTTGGAAAATTTGCAGCCTGAAAATGTGATAGAAAAGAAAAACCCATTTTCTGGGGGAGAAATGCAAGCCTGCTGCAGAAAATTGCTTACATAACGAGGAGCCGAATGTTAATCTCCAAGTCAATGAGGAAAAATGTCTTCAGGTCAGCCCCTCCCATCACAGGCCTAGAGACCTAAGAGGGAAAAGTGGTTTCCTGGGCTGGGTCCAGGGCCCTTCAGCTGTGTGCAGCCTTGGGACTTGGTTCCCTGCATTCCTGCCACCTTGTGAAGAAGATACTTTGCTTCCCCTTCATATTCTGCCATGATTGTAAGGTTCCTGAGGCCTTGCCAGCCATACTGAACTGTGAGTCAATTAAACCTCTTTCTTTTATAAATTACCCAGTCTTGGGTACGTCTTTATTAGCAGTGTGAGAATGGACTAACATACATTGTTAACGAGAAACAAATCTCTTTTGACTTTTGAATAAGCAGTCTCTTATGACACAAGATTATCATCAAATAGTTGCAATTGCCAAGGTAATGTGTAAGTCTTTACAGAAACTGCAGTTCTCTACATCCACACTTTCATTCCATTGCCATTCCATTCTATTGCCATCCTGATTGAACAGTGCAATTAGATAGAGTGTTAATTGTCTGCTAACAGGAGGAATAATGATAAAATTGCATAGTTCATTCATGTAATAACACCCAAATTACTGTTTTAGATTCTTTCCTAATTTATAACCAAGTTCAGGGATGCTGACCCAATCTTTCACAAGCACATTAGTAAATTGTGTTGATGGAAAATATCATACTGAAATTCTGAATTTAAAATTCATACTAGGCTTGCATTTGGGGATGATCTAAAAGGAAAGAGTATTCAGCTTTACATTTTCAAATCCTCATTTTAAATAGCTTTTGTAAGTATTAAACCTAGGAATAAATATAGCAGTTTCTCAAGGATTTCAATTGGATTGGCTGGGAGGTGTCAAAGAAAGGAAAGTACACAGAAAAAATCGTTCAACAATGAGCATTCACTGAATGCAAATGGAGTTTTCAGTTTAGAAAGTGTTATAGTATAGGAGAGGTACTGAGGTTAGGTGGTCATCTACATTGACTGCATTTATCCTAATGTTCTCCTGATTTTTATACTAGTCACATTTTATTTTAACAATGTATGTTATTTATATTTTCTCTCCCTACTTTTTTTTTTTATTTGAGATGGAGTTTCACTCTTGTCACCCAGGCTGGAGTGCAATGGTGTGATCTTGGCTCACTACAAACTCTGCCTTCCAGGTTAAAGAATTCTCTGGTCTCAGCCTTCCAAGTATCTGGAATTACAAGTATGTGCCATTATGCCTGGCTAATTTTTTGTGTTTTTAGTAGAGATGGGGTTTCACCATATTTGCCAGGTTGGTCTGTAATTCCTGACCTCAAGTCATCCACCTGCCTCAGCCTACCAAAGTGGTGGGATTACAGACGTCGGCCACTGTGTCGGCCTCTCTCTTTACTTTTAAAGATTCAAAAAAGCTAATCTTCTTATCCTATTCCTTAGAAATATGTAAAAATCGAATATATCTCATGCTATTAAACTGTAAATAGTTTAAATTCTTACTCATATTTGCCTATGATAGTTTAATCCTTTTAAAACAACACTACTCTACTCAAAAATTTCTCTTGGTACCCATTGCTTATGCATAATTCCTGAATTCAAGGCTCTTTGCAATCTGAGTTTTGGTATGGTCTTTTCTTTCATATTAACTTCCAACTATTTCCAAACACAAACCATTTAAACCTCACAAAAATAGATACATTTCAGTTTTCACTAAAACATACTGCTCCTAAATCTTACTGTATTTTTTTTTATGCTAATTCCTTTGCTTCAAATTTTTTTCTTTCTCATTTGAATTTCTCAGCTCTATATAACCTCCAGGATGAAAATCATGAACTTATCTTCTTATATTTCAACTAGTATTTTTCTCTAGTTACTAAACCACCATAACATTTGTTATTTTAATTATTGCATTTATATATTCTATGCATATTTATTGATCTTTCCAGTTCAAGTCCAAATTTGTTGATTACTTTCCATGAGCAAATGTGGTTTATAGGTACTTCAAAAGTAAAGATGATATCTTATTTTTCTCTCATGATTTTCATAGTATTTGCTTTATGCCCCATAAATACTTGTTGACTGAATAGATTAATTAATGTACATTTATAGATTCTCTACTCTCTCGTAAGACCAGGGTAGTAGATGTCATTAATGTTCTGGCTGGTGACCCATTACCCATTGCAGCAAAAGCTTTCTTAGTGTCTAAGGACTTGCATGTGTGACCTTGTTCTAGACTTGCCCTTGACTTATAAGTTCAACTTTAAGAAACCTGGAGATTAATTGCTTGATTCATCAGTTGATGGTCAGTTTTTTGTAAGAAGCCAAAGAAACTCATCATTATATTTATGATGAAATGTCAGATTTCATATTAAGGAATTTTGTGAGGTTATCTAGCCTCTGTGTTATTTTCTAGCAGAATCCCTGAGTATACTCAAATTATAATTTAATTTACAGACTGATATGTCTGTTCCTAGTGTAGCAGATCTTCACAGATGAACATTCTACAATATTCCTATGTAAGTTATTTCATATTCTGAGAGCATTAAAAATTTAAGTGCCTATCTTAATTATTTTAGTCATTTTTACTTGAATCTATAATCATGATTGTTAACAAAATGGTCAATTGTTACCAAATTTGCTTTACCTGTTATCATAATTACCAATGATTTTATTAGATATATACATAATTAACATTTATAAGTATAATTTTATGTTTGAAAATATGTAGTATAAAATCAAATTCAAAATATCATTAAGATAGGAATAAAGGACAATAAGTCAATCAAAAGATATTCACATTTGAAATCAATTCAATAAACAATTCTTCCTGTAAAATATAATATTTGATGCTTAATATTTAATACTTATTTTCTGTTATGTAACTACATGTACTCTACCATTGATAAATATTGTCATTGTCACCAGATTGTGAGCCTCTAAGAATTTGAAACTGTCTTATTCACTTTTATATATGTATTTATTCCCTATGTCTGTTTAGTATGTAGCAGGTGCCATATGTTGAATGAATTAATTAGTCTTAGATGTCATAGCAGATCTTCTCATTCAGTAAGCATTGAAATTAGAACCTAATTTTGTTTGAATAACAACTTGTCCTGTACTTGATCTAAACCAAATATGGTAATGGATTTTCTTTTTGACTTTGATTGTTCTAGAAATGAGTATATCACCCAGTTCTAGAGGTTATGGATTACTCCAATGAGATTTAGAGTCTCCCTTGGACTCATTTGTTCACATTTTATGGATAATGAAGCCTAAGGACCCTCCCTATGCTAGATACTCTATGAGTAAGCAGTCTATTTTATTCAGAGTCCTTGTGTTTCCTGTTAGGATAAATAAATACATACAGATGTAGAAAACCTTACACCCAGGTCTTTCTTTTTTAAGATTTCCAGGTTGCTATACCAATCTTGGAGTATTTTCTTAAGTGAGAGAATCAGACATCTTTATCTTTTTTTTTTTTTTTTTTTGAGACAGACTCTCACTCCGTCACCAGGCACCAGGCTGGAGTGCAGTGGTGCAACCTCGGCTCACTGCAACCTCCGCCTCCCGGGTTCAAGTGATTCTTCTGCCTCAGCCTCCTGAGTAGTTGGGACTGCAGGCACATGCCACCACACCCAGCTAATTTTTGTATTTTTAGCAAAGATGGGGTTTCACCATATTGATCAGCATGGTCTCGATCTCTTGACTTCAACATCTGCCTGCCTCAGGCTCCCAAAGCACTGGGATTATAGGCATGAGCCACTGCGCCTGACCTGAAAGTATTTTTTTTAAAAAGTGTTTAACAGAGTTTTTGGTACAGGTTAAGAAGTTAAAAGATAATTTTAATGACTTGCAGATGGAAATTCCACCACCATTGTAATCACCATAGTAGTGTGTCATTATATAATCTAGTTGTAGTTTTCAAACGATATAAATGTTTAGCTGCATCTCAATCACTCCCCAAATTGGAGAGTCTAAATTAATCCTCCAGGTGATAATCTTTACCAGCAGGTCTCAATTACTGATGGCAGTGTGTCATATTACTCAGGTGTATTAAACCAAAACAAAGAGAATCAAGGTATTACTAAATCTACTTATTGTTTCTAGGTTCTCTTTAGCATGATGACATACTTAGATATTTGGAGACAAACATTATGCTAGCATGAGGTCATTTTTGTTATGTCTCTTCTTTTTCCCCTATCTTTCCCATTTGACTTAGTTTCTAGACCCCTCAGTCTTCCTGAAACTTAACTGGATGCATTCCAGTTTGTTAATATCTCTTTCAAAATATACTGGAACAGAAACCAGTAATTCCTCTCTAGGCAGCATAAAGAGTGAAAATCAGCAACCCTTGAAGTTTTCTTTCACTGAATGTTAGGCTTCTGGAAACGTGTCTGCAGCTTTGGGCACTCTCTTAGCACTCTTGTTACAACCACCATTGACTCACACTATGCTTGCATCCAAATCTTTTTTATATGCTTTCTTTAAGCCAAAATCCCATAATGAACATAAGGAATAAATACAGGAATTTATTTCCAATAAGATTAACCTCACTTGCTTTAATTCATTGTACCATCTTAGTGAGATATTTACTGTTGCTTATTTTTTTATAAATGTATTTCTGATTACATTTATGTAATCAATAAATCAATACAAATTGATCAGTCCCTGCACTGATTTTCTACTGCACATAATAGTTGTGTAGTAGAAAATATATATGAAATACAGATGTAGTAAAATATTAAAAATACTTTTTTCCCCAGACCACAGTAGTAAAACTCTCATTGACTGTTTGTACATCTTTCCATGTTTTAATGCTCATATATGTATGCAATTGGCTTAATAGGACATAGTTTTATATTTGCTCTTTTTAATGTAATACTTTTGATATATATTTTGGTACTACATATGATTATGTACCAGCTTTGTGTTATAATCAGCCTTTGCTTTAAAGGCAAGCCATTCTTAATTCATCAAGTTCAGAGTTAAGAAATATTGAAATAACAGAATCAAATATAGAGATTGTTACACATACTATATCCTTCATTCAGGTTGACATCACTGTATTAATCAACACTTTGAATGCAGCTGTGCTTTCACATAATTAAGCCATCTTTCAGTATGTGCATCTACATCATGTCCACAAAAATGGTGTTCAGTCAGTCACTTATTCATTGTTTGAGTTAGTTTATCAAACTGGAATTTGAGAATAGTTCCATGGATTGTATCAAGCATTGCACTCAGGTCCACAGATACAAACTGAATAAAAAATATTTTTTTGCCTTGAACATACACATAGTCTACTGGGAAAGGGACATATTTAAACAAATTTCTTTGGTCTATGTTGAATGCTAAATGTACAAAGAGTTATGAGGATTAAGGGGAAAGAAAATTAATATTCCTGAGAGGATTAGGAAAGGCTTCATATTATTTGAGAGATTCTGATCAAATTCCAGAATGAATTCTTGATATAGCTTGGGAGCAAAAGTCAGAGTAAAGGATTTTAAACTGTCATTATCTTTGTTACCAATGGAAAGCAAAAAGAAACTGAAAAGTAAAGACTAAAAATTTAATTTTTATTATAATCCTAACTTAAAAAAATAACCTAAGTTATTTAAGCTAGGCCAAATAAAACTAAGTTCAGATTAAATTGAGGAGTTTTCAAAAAAATTATAACTGATATTGGTAGATAAAGTTACTTTAACTTGTTGGTAAAGAACTTTGAAAGTTTGTAAAAATATTTTGAAACCCTTCCTTAAATATATGACTATAAAGACATTTTTCTTATTAGTAAATATTTTATGATGTATTTTCTGACATTTATATTATATAATGTATTTACAGAATAGGTACTGGTCCCTGCATTGATCGATTCATTTATATTAGTTTTCATAATTCTCATTACAGCAAGATGAGGGAAGGGATAAGGGTAACTTACCCTTGAGAAAAATTACATTTATAAGTGATCAAGATACTTGCCTGTTGACCTATGGCTAATAAGACAGATTTAGGATCTAAGGCCAGCAAGTACCTTCTATTTATTATGTACCATCACTCTGTAGTTCTTATTGGCTGCATTTTAACTAACAGTGGTCTAAACTCCCTGAGGAAAAAAAAATCTAAGTCATATTTGGTCATCTCTAAGTCATATCTGGTCATATTTATTTTGCATTGCTATTATAACAAAACATACTTATATAGTTATTATTTTCTCTGATTCTATAGTTGAGAACTCTTATATGAATTAATCCTTAGTTTTATTTCTGGAGATTTAGATTTCTTTGACAATTAAAAAAAACAAACTTCCTCAATAGATTTTCTAGAAGCCTGGGAGTCATATACACTCACTGGTCATTTTTAGAGCCTTCTCTGCTTGGTCATTCTCTGCTGAGCTATTTGCAGCTCAGATGCAATTTTGAATGGGCCTTTAGGCAAATAGAACCTGCTGAATGTCACCATAAATCTCACTGCTTGGCACTGTCATGAGGACTGAGGAATATGCCAAGAGCATTAAATACATTTATTTGAAGGGAATGCTTAGTCTTTGTTCAATTATAAGAATAGAAGGGTAAACAACAGTGTTTAGAAAAGGAAATTCCTCTGGGAAAGGTGACTAAGCTTGCTGTGGGAAGGATGTGTTATTGGGGAGTCTGTGCTCTTAACATGAAGGCTTTTTTACAGAGGTGATAGCCGACTACCTTGCAGAAAAATTAACTGAGTTAGTCTCTACCATGACATGACTAGATCAGATGGGAAGCAAAGAGCAGATTTCTCTTTGAAGCAAAATCACCTTGATATATGGACAAGCTGAGGACTCAGCCCTGGAAGACATGGTTCAAACTCAATTTTCTTTCCTTACCAGCCTTCTGACCTTAGGCAAGTGACATTCATACTTGTGGTCATCTATACAATGACAATAATTTCCCTAGCTCACCTGATCTAATGAGATGATACATATGAAATATAAGATAGTAAAAGACTATACTAATGCTAACTATTAATGTATCTGTGATACAACATATTTCTACTTTTCTCATAAATCTAACACGTGACAATTGAGTGTTGGATTCCAGAGCAGTATCTAAAAGTACAAACTGAAAGCTAGCCTTTATTGTTAGCCTTTGAAAGCTAGTCTTTTTATCTCATTTATAATTTTACAAAATTATGTCAAACACCTTTGTATTTTTGTAGTTCGTGAAGAAATTAATGATAAAGGTAGTGTGTTTTCTTTCTGCTAATTATTGCAACAAATTGATTAGAAATTGCTAATGACCACTGGATTCTGTATAGAAGAAGACAGTGATGCCTAGTCAAAGATAGGCTTTGTTATAAAATTAAACTCAATTCTTACTGTAGCTCCAACAAATACAATCTTCGGGAACTTAAAAATGTATCATGGCACTTTCCGAAACTTGTTTTTACACCTGTAAATTGAAGATGGTAAGAACTGGTTTTCCTATCTCAAAATAATTCACGTGCCACAACAAAGAATGAGTAGGAAACAAGTGCCTTGAGTAAAACCTGGAGCTATTCTCTCATTATTCAAAGACCATTTACTAACTGTTTACTGTGTAACAGGTCCTGGAATTTTTCTCACTCAAAAAGCACTGATAGATGATTACCAATATATTTTACAACTGATTTTTCTTTTCCCCTCTCAAAAATTACAAGACTCACAATCTTGATGTAGAATATAAACTAACTAGTTTTACCAAATGTAATTTGTAAAACAGTACTAAAATAAAAATTCTGTGCTTTTTGATCTTGTATCCTGGCCTTGTGTTATCAGCAATAACAACAATCACGTTAAGACTACTAAATAAGATTTAATCCTCATAAATTCTTCATGGAAGAACTACCACTATCCCTACTTTATACATGAGAGAGGCGTGTTAGTTATCTTACCCATGGTCATACAGTTAGTATATGGCAGAGTCATGATTCAGTTCCAGATATTCAGACCCTCAAATCTAGAGGCTTAACCATTATCTAAAAATACCATTACATAAAATAAACTCTGAAAGAATTTATTTTAAACATCTCTATGTCAGAGAAAGCTGAAGTAATTTCTATAGATTCTATTACCTGAGCTAGGCAGTATGGAAGGAAGAAATGGCTTTTCTTTTAATATGCATATTTTTTATTGCACTTTAGGTTCTGGTGTTTGTGTACAAAACATGCAGAATTGTTGCATAGGTACATACATGGCAATGTGGTTTGCTGCCTCCATCCTCGTCACCTATATCTGGCGTTTCTTCCCATGTTATCCCTCCCCAGTCTCTCTACCCACTGCTGTCCCTCCCCTATTTTCCCCCAACAGACCCCAGTGTGTGATGCCCCCTTCCTGTGTCCACGTATTCTCATTGTTTAACACCCGCCTATGAGTGAGAACATGCAGTGTTTGATTTTCTGTTCTTGTGTCAGTTTGCTGAGAATGATGGTTTCCAGATTCATCCAGGTCCCTACAAAGGACATGAACTCATCGTTTTTTATGGCTACATGGTATTCCATGGTGTATATGTACCACATTTACCATGTCTAGTCTGTCATTGATGGGCATTTGGATTGGTTCCAGGTCTTTGCTATTGTAAACAGTATTGCAATGAATATACATGCACATGTGCCTTTATAATAGAACAATTTATAATCCTTTGGATATATACCCAGTAATGAGATTGCTGGGTCACATGGAATTTCTATTTCTAGGTTCTTGAGGAATCGCCACACTGTCTTCCACAATGGTTGAACTAATTTACACTCCCACCAACAGTGTAAAAGTGTTCCTATTTCTCCATATCCTCTCCAGCATCTGTTGTCTCCAGATGTTTAAATGATTGCCATGTACCTTCTTCAAAAATTGTAAGAAACCTTAGAATCACAACTGAATAAAACTCCTCTAACTTTGCAATGATATTAACAACAGAACAGGTGTGTTTCCCTTTTAGAAACCAGGTATAGGCCAGGTGCAGTTGCTCTTGCCTGTATTCCCAGCACTCTAGGAGGCCGAGGCAGGCAGATCACCTGAGGTCAGGAGTTTGAGAGCAGCCTGGCCAACCAGGCGAAACCCCATCTCTATTAAAAAATACAAAAATTAGCTGGGCATGGTGGCATGCTCCTGTAATCCCACTTACTTTGGAGGTTGAGGCTAGAGAATCACTTGAATCTGGGTGGTAGAGTTTGCAGTGGGCTAAGATTGCCCCATTGTACTCCAGCCTGGGCAACAGAGTGAGACTCTTGTCTCAAAAAAAAAAAATACCATGTTTACGTTAGATGCCAACCAGTAGAGTTTAAAGATACAGTCATAGCAGATAAGCAGTGTTTTTCCCCAAAAGAAAACTTTGAATGGAGAAACTAGATGTTTGAATTGTAACTTATCATAAGCAAATATAATCTCCAGTGAGAATCTGTAAGAACAACTGCAAAAGAATGAGCAATATTTTTGTACAAAATTTGATTTCAGAATTATTTAAATTAGGTTTAAATATTATCATAGGTTGACAACTTGGAAGCCAAGAAGCGAAAGCTGTCAGATTCTATAGGAAAAGTAAGTTTGACCAGAATAACATTTTAAATGTTCAAAATCAGTTTGCCTTGTATCCAAGGAAACAGGTCTTTGTCTCTTTAGGATTTTCTTTTTTAAGGTTGGAAGTGGCTGATGAGTTTACTTATAAATTTTTAACATTTTTGTAGTTTAACATTTTCTCTCTTTTTTTAATTGTACTTTAAGTTCTGGGGTACATGTGCAGATCTTGCAGGACTGTTGCATAGGTACACACATGCCATGGTGGTTTGCTGTCTCCATTCCTCAACACCTACTTCAGCCATTTCTACCAGTGTTATCCCTCCCCAACTTCCCCACCCACCGCTGTCCCTCCCCTAGCCTCCCATCCCCCAACATACCCCTGTGTGTGATGCTCCCCTCTCTGTGTCCATGTGTTCTCATTGTTCAACACCCGCCTATGAGTGAGAACCAGTGTTTGATTTTCCGTTCTTGTGTCAGTTTGCTGAGAATGATAGTTTCCAGACTCATCCATGTCCCTACAAAGGACATGAACTCATCATTTTTTATGGCTGCATAGTATTCCATGGTGTTTATATGCCACATTTTCTTTGTCCAGTTTATCATTGATGGGCATTTGGGTTGGTTCTCTTTAGGATTTTAAAGTATATGTAGAGAGTGTGTGTGTGTGTGTGTGTTATTGAGTGTGTATGTGCTGGTTTTGTTTTGTCTCCATTAAACATAATGACCATGGAGAAATACATGGGTGGCTCAAGATATTAATTTTTATAATATTAAATTTCATATTTAATTAGTACAAGAGTTCTTACTACATCACATTACTTAAAATACATGGATTCATCTGAAAGCTTCTTGGTTAGCATGAATTATGTTAGATGTTGCATTGGTGTTGTGTGGGTGAGGGAAGGGTAGATAGCATATCATCTCAGGTTGTAGAGATAACATGTTAAAAATATTTACACCTCCCAGAAATTGTTTACCTTTAGTTGAACATCTATTTATCTCCTGGAAGCCAATTACATATTTACTTCAGAGCCAACATGGCTCAGAATCTTTGGGTCAATGGTGTTCATATGCTCCTCCCTTAATTCATATAGCTGCATGTGGTGTTTCTGAGAGGCCAGTGACACCTCTGGGCTGGTTGACCATGTTATAGGCACTAGGATGTTGACTCGATTATGCTGAGTGAATACCTTACCTAGATTTGAATATCAGGCTTGCCTTATTTGTTTTTTACATTTAAACAAAGAACTCCACCAATTATAAAATGTAGTGTTTTTTTTTTGGAGTGTTTTCTTTCTTGTTTTGTTTACTTTATTTCTTCTTAAAAAAAAAAAGGGATACATGTGCAGAACATGCAGGTTTGTTACATAGGTATATGTGTGCCACGTTGGTTTGATGCACCTACTGACCCATCCTCTAAGTTTTTTCCTCTCAACCCCTACTCCTCAACAGGCCCTGTTATGTGTTGTTCCCATCTACATGTCCTTGTGTTCTCCATGTTCAACTTCCACTTATGAGTAAGAACATGCAGTGTTTGGTTTTCTGTTCCTGTGTTAGTTTGCTGAGGATGATGGCTTCCAGCTTCATTCATATCCCTGAAAAAGACATGATCCCACTCCTTTCTATGACTGCATAGTATTCCATAGTGTATATGTACATAATTAGTTTTAAAATTTGTTATTTGTATCCTCAAATGATGTGGGTAACGTTTTTGAAAATTATAAGTCTGACTCAGGTCAATGCTTTGTGAAGCTCTATTCAACTTCATTTAAAAAATTGTGAAATATTATTTCTTTTTCTTCCAATCATATTATTGATAGATTTGGAAAAATAGTTTAGTTTTATACTCTGACTCAGTTTCTTAAAATGCACCCAAAAGCAGAAATTCACTTTTGTGATTTAATTAATAACTGTGGGATTTCAGTAGAAGTTGCACAAAATAATTTGGGGAATCCATGAAATGTTGGGTCAAACAAACCTAAATAGGTTTTATCATAATTTATCACAGATTTTATCAATTATTATATTTCTAGTGAAAATAATATGAATTTGTTATTGTATACATACTCTTTGCTGGCTGCTGTTCTAGTCTTTTACATGTGCTAACACATATTTCCCTCCACTGACTACAGGAAGGAGGTATTTTTATTATTTCTGTTGCTATGGCATAGAATCTGAAGTATTAAAAGGTCAAATAACTTACCCAAAGTAGCATAGCTAATATGTAGCAGAATCTGAATTCAGACAGAAAATGTGACTCCAGAGCCTATGCCTTTAAATGAAGGCTCTGGAAAATACTTTTATTGTGCTGATTCCAATTTTAACTCTCAAAATGGGAATATTATGTTTAACTGTGGACTCATTTCTCACTGAGAATCTGCAAGCACTAATATACCTTATGTCACACCACTGGGAAATGGTGATTTATGAATACTACTAATGCTGCAGTTGATTGTGAATAAATATGTCAATTTGTGGGCATCCTTATTCCACTCATGCAAATGGTAGAGGTCACGAATTCTCTCCGTATCAAGGGAATAATGCTTTTAGTAACATATCTGCATAGCCACATCATTTGAATCTAATCTGCAGTGTTGAAGAGGATCCAGAAAAAATTGCTACATGAGGCTTATTTTTATGCACATTTTATTGCTTCATTGAAATATCCAGCTACCATTAAAGGACATTGTAACTGCTATCAGTCACTACTATTTTCCTGGCGTTCCATATATTTGTATTAATCAGTCCATAAAAGCTTCTCATTTCTTTTCTACCTGTATATGTTTACAGGTCTGAGGCTACCTTGCATATAATTATGGACAGTATATAACATTAAAAAAATACACACATATATAGATATATAAATATACAAAATATTTGGTAAAATAAATCATAAATCTAGTCAGTGATTTTACACACAGCCTTATAGTTATCAATTTTTTCCATGTTTTTAACCATAAAACTTCCAATTCATCTAATGTAGAAATGAAGAGAAAATTACTTTTTAAAGTCTCTATAAAATTAATATTAGCTGACTGAGTGTAGTGGCTCACAACTGTCATTCCAGCACATTGGGAGGATGAGGCAGGAGGATCGCTTGAGGCCAACAGTCAAGACCAGCCTGGACAATATAGCGAGACCTTGTTTCTAAAAATACAATACAATAAAAATTAGCCAGGCATGGTAGTGCATTCCTGTAGCCCCAGCTACTCAGGAGGCTGAGGCAGGAGGATCACTTCAGCCCAGAAATTTGAGGCTGCAATAAGCTATGATGGTGCCACTGCACTCCAGCCTGGGTTACAGAGAGAGATTCTGTCTCTAAAAAAAATCGGAAGTAAAATTAATCTAAAATCTTAATAAACTCAGAAATCGAATGGATTTAAGATGGGAAGGTAGAGTGATAGCGAAGACGGGAAAATTTGTAGCTTTTAGAAACATAATACAGTCTTTGCAAATATATGGAATCATTCCATATACATTGTGAAATTAAATCTGGCTCTGTTCATACTGAGATTATAAATATCTTCTATGAATATAGAAAAGAAAAAAGTAACAAGTGCTCTAGTAAATTTGATTGATAATGATGAATCATTCAGGACCTCTTTTCCAGCTGGAATTCTGGAGAGCCAAGTGGATTCCGTTTGCAGATTCATCAGATGCTGAGGAAACATCAATTCTGTTTCTGGAATGTCTAGTGGTACTAAGGATGAAGCAAGGAACATGGCCAGCAGAATTCCTACCTCATGGAAATTACATTCTAGGAGGAGAAGGCAGACTACCAGCAATTTGTTCAGATTTCAATTACTCAGTAAAATCAACCAGTTGGGGGTGCATGTGATTATTACATGGACACTAATGATAAGCAAACAACAACAAAACAACTTTCTCTTTTACTGCCTTGAATTTTCCCAGTGGCTTTGTAATTTTTAAAGGCCCTTTTCATTTGTATCTTTTCCCTTCTTTCTCTGCTTTCTTTCTAATCCTATTTTTCTCTTAGATTTTCCAAAATACTTAGAGGTTAACTGGCTTTCACTAGTGTTTTGCCATCTGGAGAATCATGCTTTGGGGTTTTGTAGAAATATTGTGATTTTTTTTCTATTGTTACAGATGAAATCCTGAACTACAAAGAAGACAAATTACTGGCTCAAAGTAACATAAACACATCTCTGTTTTCTGTATCCTTGGCCCCTGATATGGTTTGGCTCTGTGTCTCCACCCAAATCTCACCTTGAATCTTAATAATTCCTAGGTGTCATGGGAGGGGTCTAGTGGGAAATAATCAAATTATGAGGGCTAGTTTTTCCCATGCTGTTCTCATGATAGTGAATAAGGGGAGTTTCCCTGCACATACCTTTTTTGCCTGCTGCCATGTGAGACGTTCCTTTACTCTTCCTGCATCTTCTGCCATAATTGAACTATGAGTCCATTAAACTTCTTTCCTTATAATTGCCCAGTCTCTGGTGCATCTTTATTAATAGCATGAGAATGGACAAATACAGCCCTCTTACACCTATGTATGAACAGATTTTCAAGCATCAGGTGGGCGCAAACATGATAGGATGGGTGGAGACATTTGTGTGGTAGAGTACGAGAGAGAAGCTTTTCTCCTCCAGGAAAAGCTTCAGTGCTCCCCAGTCATGGAGGACCAGGAGATGCACCCAGTGCTGCCTTGTTAAGGTAGAAATAATAAATGAGTCAGCATGGAATAAACAAACAGATCTCCAGTAGGAATAAAATACAATAATTGTAGAAATGTAAAGGGAAAAAAATAAACTTGATTTTTGAATTATGGGAACACTGAGACATGTGACAAGCCTCCCTTCTAATTGTACTATGCTTTCTGAGCCGCCTTTGTGCTACACTGGTAAATACAGAGATACAGAAAATTAGACTGGCTCCATTGCTGCAGTAGAGACAGCCAAAGAGGAATTACTACTTCCTTTGCTTTGTGGCCCTGGTAAGCACTCAGGAGGCAGACCAAAACAAAAACAAAAACAAAAACAAAAACAAACAAAAAAAAAGAAGTCAGCACCAGATGGCTTTTAGCAGAAATGTTTTTAATCATTGAATTGTCCCAAGGAGAAAGCCAAGGAGAAATGCTTTTGAAGGAGGTTGTTACTGAGATTTCATAAATCCATCTGTTTTCTAGACCTAGTGTGAATGATCTAGGCCCTATAACTTCAGTTGTAGTGGCCAGAACCTATAAATATATACTCTAGCTTAGCTCCCTGGATCTATCATAATACTGTTTAAGGCTGTCTCTTGCAAAATACACATGCACACACACACGCATGCGCACGCACACACATTTCAAATTTTAATAATATTAATGCCTACTTGTACTCAGTATCAAAATTAGAAAAATCATTCTAGAAACACCCAAAATATGCAATAAGACCTAAAACTGTCTAATATTATTTCATGATAACATGCAAACATGACACTGTGTAGTAAATCACTGAGACATGTTTAAAAAATATGCTGGGCAGATGGCTTTGATTTTTCCCTGGTGTTTAGGTGATGGTGATTCAAGTATCCTATGGTAGTATCTCAGTAACATGAAAAACTAAAATCTTTTTGATGAAATAACCTTAGTGGTAATAATAAAAATAAAGCTGAACAGAATTTTCTGACTTAAATCCAATATCAACCCCATTATGACGCAGGTTTTCATAATTTTCCTGATGGTCCAAATGAGGAAATTGGGAGTGAGTTTAAGTATCTTACCTTTAGTAACACAGCTGGTAAGTAGTGTAACCTACATAGCTTTTGAATTATGCCATAACTACTACTAAATTGCCATATTATTTAGCACATTGATCACTTCAAATAGTAGGCAATTTATTTGCATGTATTTAGTCCCATTATATTTTCCAAAATGTTAGATGTTATTTTGAAAAGTGAAATCTGAACCTGATTTATATCCTGTCTCCAATGCATGTCCACTTGTCTGTAGCTAATGAGACTGAGGGCAGCATCCAAGAGAGATACTTTGTGTGAATTCTTTTTCCTACATTTAGAATGAAGTCATGATCCATTCAAGAAGACACTATTGAGTGCTTGTTATGTGTATGAAAATATGTGGTGAAAAGATGAACTTGTGTAAATCATTCCTGCAGAATCTTTCAGTCCAATAAGGGAGATAGCACGAATTTAAAACAATTTAGAAAATAGGTGTAAAAAGTAAGTACAAATAAAATGTCATAAGATTTAGAAGAGGATGATATTGCACTTATGGGAAGAAATTTAGAGACAATTTTATAGGGAGAGGGCATTTGTGTTCAAGCTTAATAATGGACAAGGTTTAGAGAAACAAAGATGAGAGACCCTTCTTTACAATGGTAGCATAGGCAAAAAAAAAAAAAAAAAAGTGGAGGCTGGAAAGTGTGACTCTTTGTTGGGTAAAACAATGTTGAAAATATTCACCACTCACTGAGTATCTATATGGCATAGACTGACTGCTGTGCACTTGGCATATCTTCCTTTCAAATCTACAGTAACCTTGTATGATATATATTACAGATGCAGAAATGGGAGTGCAGGGAGCTTTAAAGATTTATCCATGGGAGTAGCTTCTCAGTATTAGTTTAGATTCCATTCCAAATCTGATTAGGTTTCCATATGACACGGGTTTTCACAAAATACAAAAAAAAAAAAAAAAGAATCCCTCACTGTGGGTAAATAATTGAAGGGGGCTGATGAAACAAAAGAATTTGAAAAGTTAAATTGGGTCCAGGAAAAAAAGCACATTTTTATATGCCAAGGAGTGTTGTGATGCTTCATTTAGTATTCATAACAACCTTATGAAGTATTATTATAACTAATCTCATTTCTAGAAGAGAAATCTGAGCTTTACAGAAAGTAAATTTCTCAGGGACTCAGCCAGGATTCAAACCCAGAAATCTAGCATTAGAATTTGGGCTCTTGGCCACTAGTATTGGCTGCCTCTCAGATAATGGAGGATAGAGAATGTTGAAAGGCTGAGTAAGGGATTTGGATTTCCTTATGAAATAACAAGAAAGCAGTGAAAATGTTTGATCAAAAAGATGACAAAATCAGAGCTTACACTTGAGATAAATTATCTTGATGTAATGTATGTCTTGCATCAGAAAGGGGAGGGGCCAATCAAGAGATAATTTTTATATCTGGATGGAATATAAACAAGGAATGAACTACTCTATTTTTGGAAGGGAGCAAATATTTTGGTGAGAGATATTTTAAAGGGAAAAATGGCAGATTTTTCTTATTAGAAGATGTGAGACATTTCTAATGAG
This sequence comes from Cheracebus regulus, assembly GCA_963574635.1. Classification (NCBI taxonomy): domain Eukaryota; kingdom Metazoa; phylum Chordata; class Mammalia; order Primates; family Pitheciidae; genus Cheracebus; species Cheracebus regulus. Next base: position 28,209 of record CAUYQU010083387.1, read on the forward strand.
AATAGCGGTTTGTAACTTTCTAGAATGTTCCTGAGCCCTTCAAGAATTCCTTTTTGTCTTTATTCTTTTCTTCATAGTCTTTCCCTGAGTTCCATCAGCTGCTTGTCCGCTAACCACACTGGTTGTCCAGCAGACTCTCATATATGTTAATCCCTTATCTGTGAATTTATTGCAATTTATTCTAAGAGTGGACTAAATGTCCTGCTTACTTTTTGTTTTTCTCTCAAAATCCTTGTATATTTTGATATATAGCCCACTGGGAGACATTATCTGCTACTCCTACTCAACTCACCTCCCTGACATTCCCTCTTATTAATGGAAAATTTGGTCACCTGGGTCACTGGTGTTTGCATTCATTCCTTCACAATTCTTGATGAATTTTAAAAACATGAAGAATATTTCATACAATATATATTATACATATTATATATAAAATATTGCATAATTATGTACAAATGTGTATGTGTGTGTGTGTATGTATGTATGTGTGTGTATATACACATATACCCTGGAATCCCATTTCAACTTCCTTCTCTTACGGTTTTTACCAATAACTGCTGTGCTACATTCAAACTTACAGTTTTAGGCATCCCACCTTCAACCCAGCACTGAGATTTCTCACTACATGTGACTCTAGTGCCCACTTCAGCAACTATTCATTCTCATCAGCCAAGAGAGTGCTGACATCATCCTTCCTCTAACCTTAGGCGGCACAGCTCAAGGCTCCAAAAGGCATCCCTTCCTTCTCTTTGAGGACACGAGACAGAAGACTGAGGAAGACTATTTTGCAGGTAAGCTATCAACCCAGTCACAGCAGGATAGGGCAGTGGTCTCAGTAGGGAGACCATTTCATTCCCTGGCTTCCAGCTGACACTTCTAGACACAGCCTAGGCCAAAAGGAAATCCATTTCCTTAAAGGAAAGGACCCAGTCCTGCTAGCATTCATCACCTGCTAACTGAAGAGCTCTTGGGCCTTGAATAAGGCAGCCATATTCAATTACTAAATAAAGGGTCTTGGTGAGTCTCTGAGACTTGCTGGCTTCAAGTGAGACTCAGTATATAACCAGCTGTGATGGATATAAGGCAAAAACTTTTTCTGCTTAAGAAAAGCAGAGGGAAAAGTAAAGGGGTCTTTGTCATGCAGCTTAGGTGCCAACACTGCCATGGGGAGTAGAGCTTCAAATGAGCTCTTGGGTTCCCAATTCTAAAACAGTCAAATTTTAGAGTCAACTAGGATGGCATTTCAAGAAGTGCCCTGGGACAGGGGAGCTCACTTCCATGAAGGGAAAGTCGCAGGCCAGGCACCATTCATGACAAGCTGACTTAACTGACCTTGGGCCATAAGGGAACATTGGTGGCAGTCTAGAAGTACATCTTGGGGCATGGGATGGCAGTGGCTATTGAGTGAGGACACCCTGTCTTTGGAAAGGGAAAGCAGTACATCATGTTGCTTGAGTGCCAGCTCAGCTGCAATAAAATAGAATATCAGGTAGATTTCTAAGTTTTCTGACTCTAGCCCCTAACTCCTGGATGGCACTTCTGGACACACCTGGGGCTTAGTGGGCCTTGCCACTCTGTAGGAAAAGACTTAGGCCTGGCTGGCTTTGCCACCTGCTGACTGTAGAGACCCAGGGCCTTGAATAAACATAGGCAGTAGTCAGGGACTAGATACAGCAAACCTTGGGTGAGATGCAATGCCCAGACACCAAAGAACATCTACTAACATCAACACTATAAAAATATGACTGCAACAAATGAATTAAACAAGACACTAGGACCAAATCCTGGAGAAAGAGAAGTATGTGACCCTTCAGATAGAGAATTTAAAATAGCTGTGTGGAGGATACTCAAAGAAATTTGAGATAACACAGAGCAGGAATTCAGAATTGTATTAGACAAATTTAACAAATAGATTGAAATAATTAAAAAGAATCAAGTAGAACTTCTGGAGCTTAAAAATGCAATTGGCATACAGAAGAATGCATCAGAGTTTTGTAATAGCAGAATGGATCAAGCAGAATAAATAATTAGTGAGCTTGAAGATACACTACTTGAAAATACACAGAGGAAACAGAAGAAAAGAATAGACAACAATACAGCACACCTACAGGATCTAGAAAATAAGCTAAAAGGACAAATCTAAGAGTTATTGGCCTTGAAGAGGAGGTAGAGAAAGAGACAGGGGTAGAAAGTTTATTCAAAGGGATAATAATGAGAACTTTTCAAATGTATAGAAAGATATCAATATCCAAGTACAAGAAGGTTATAGAACACCAAGCAGATTTAACCCAAAGACTACCTCAGGGCGTTTAATAATCAGACTCTGAAAGGTCAAGAATAAAGAAATAATCCTAAAAGTAGCAAGAGAAAAAATTTAAAAAATCATACAGTGGAGCTCCAATACATTTGTCAGCGGACTTTTCAGTGGAAACCTTATGGGTCAGGAGAGACTAGAATGGCATATTTAAAGTGCTGAAGGAAAATAACTTTTACTTTAAAATTGTATATCTGGCAAAAATATCCTTCAAACATGAAGGAGAAATAAAGACTTTCCCAGACAAACAAAAGCTGAAG
>CAUYQU010083390.1:0-15477 GCA_963574635.1 Cheracebus regulus
CCTTGCTACAGCATTCAATCAATGCACATTTATTAGTATGGGACTGTGGGGAATATAAAACTGAATACTAAATATATCAGGGCAGCAACTAACAGCACTCATTCTGATAACTAATATTTATTAAGCAGTACCAGAAATATACATATTTAAAATGTTGAGTATGGCTCAGATCTGCTTTCATGAAGAAGCTGCCCAGATCTGCTTAGCAAGAACAATGCTTCTGGGAACACTTGAGCTAAGGGCTCTCTCGCAGTTTCTTGTCCAGGGAAACCTTCATAGAAATGACATTTCACTTGGGCCATGCATGATGATAAGGATTCTGCCGAGTGGGAAGAGTTCAAGGCTTCCTGGGCAAAGGAGACAGAGGGGTGGCTAGGCATGGGGCATGGGGATCAGGGTCATCTGGCTGCAAAGTGGGGCCTGTGGGATTGTGGTTGCAGGGTCTTGTAGGGTTGGCCAGATAGGACCTTGGGACTTTGTGTTTCGTCCTATGGAGTAAGAAAAGAAGAGCCCAGAAGGGCAGGCTGTGTGTCTGCTCGTGTGTCTGTGAGTTTGTGTGTTTGTGTGTGAGTTTGTGTGTATGTGAGTCTGTGTGTTAAAGTGTGAGTTTGTGTGTGTGTGAGTCTGTGTGTTAATGTGTGATTTTGTGTGTGTGTGAGTCTGTGTGTATGTGTGTGTGTGTCTCTGTGTGAGTCTGTGTGTGTGTATGTGTGTGTGTGCATGTGTGCCTGGAGAGCCATTGGCATGGTCAGCATGTGGTTAGAGGCTTCCTATCTGGGAGGTTCTGATTTTCTGACTCCTCACCCCCTGCTCTGTGACCATAAAAAAAAATAATAATAATAATGCCCCTTCTTTATATTGCACCATTTGAAATAATTATTAACCATCTTACATCTTTCTCTCATGTACACATAATTTAAAGAAATGACTAATGAGAATTTTTAAAATAGTTGGCCCTTCATAAAAAATAAAGTTAAAACTGTAGAAATATTTGCCTTTTTACATTTTCAATCAGAAAATTTTGATTTTTTTTCTTTGCATTGTAAAAGAAATATTCATTCCTGATGAAGGTGCAGTCCTGATAATCCTGATGAGGGTGCAAATAAAAAAGAAATTCTGCTATGGTTTTTATCGGAGTGTTAATTATTAACAGTTTTTGGAGTTTGGTCTGGGGCAGGACCTCTTCACTCAGTTCAGTGCAGACGCTTTGTGGCTCTCCTGTAGTGTGATGTGGTAATGCTGCTCTTCGTGGAGATGGAAGGAGGGGCCCCAGCTTTCAGCACTTGGGTGTTGGCACCAGCTATGCTGGTCGAGAATGTTTTGATAGCATGATGGGGGTGGGAGTCAGGATAGTGTGCATTCAACAAAGTGTAGGATGAGAGTAATTAGATACAGAGAGTAGAACATGTTCAAATAATCGGCTCTAAAGGGGACCAGATAGTTGAGCAACCACTGAGGAAAATGCAGTAAAATGAGGAGTATTTTTGTGATGGCGGCAAAACAGCATGCAGTGTGTTCTTAGGAAGAACTTAGCAGAGAGAGAAAAGTTGGTGATGCAGAAGAGAGAGAATGAGAATTGCTAAGATTATGTCCAAATTAATTTTCTGTTCCTGCTGTAACAAATTACCACAAACATTATGGCTTGAAACACCACAAATTAATTTCCTCAAAGTTCTGAAGACTAGAATTCCAATATTTGGTTCAATGGGCTAAAGTTAACGTGTCCACAGGCCTACATTTTTTCTTGAGGGTCTAGGGGAAAATCCATTTCCTGACCATTTCCAGCTTCTAGAGGATGCACTCCTTTGCTTATGGTCTCTTCCATCTTCAAAGCCAGCTGCAGGACATCTTAGGATCTCTGTCCTATGCATCTATCCTTATATCTCCTCTTTGACTAGTCATAATAATGATATGACCCAGTACCATATTATTGGGTGTGGGAATGGGCAGTGTGTTGCTTAGGTGGTGTAAGTTTCGTGTCTCTGATGTTGTTGTCTAATTGACAATGAAAGATATATTTAAAACTTCCCCCTTATTCCACCCAATCCATGTTTTTTCTCTTTCAGAGGTTGTTTGTTTACACAGAAAGTTACTGAATACTTGCTAAATTACAGTATAGTGAAAACATAACTGTTGTATTCTTTTATTAATTCATTCTGCAAATCTATCTACCTTTTGATGTGGGAATTTAGTCCACTTATATTTGATGTATAGTCATAACCCACAGAAGAACATTTTGGTCAATGATGGACCACATATGCAATAGCAGTTGTATAAGACCACAATACCTTACATTGTTGGGGAGGTGCACATGGGGAGCCAAGGCTGTCCCCAAGCAGATGTGAGCCTCTCAGGGGCTCCCCAAGCTCCCTCAGGAAGGTAGACGGTGGCCTGTGGAGAAGTTTCTCTGTCAGATCTTTAAAGTGTCAGGATCTTAGTCTGTTTTTTCCTGGGAGTTAATCTTTCCTTGATCCAATAAGGCAGATAAGGGAGGGAGGGGCTCAGAGAAAGGCTTTTATCCTGTCTTCTCTTCACTAGGTCCATTTCCTCAGCACTTGCAAATCTCTGCCAGGGAAGAAAGCTCTTCAGGGCTATTTCTGTGTCAGCAGCCTCTCTGAATTGTAGCCCCTCTTAATAGCAATATCAAAATATACCCAAAAATACATTTTGAGTGGCACATTTTGCTTTACTTCACCCTGTATGACAGGTTTTAAAAACTCAGAGTGCACCATGAGGTCCTCAGCTGGACCCCCCACCCCCACCTCTTGGGAAGACAGATACCAGCCTCAGACACACTAGGCAAGAGCATCAGTAAATGAAATGATTTAAAAACAAATGGCTCTATTTAATGAGCTTCTTTCCAACCACCTGACAGAAAAGCAAAAACACCTGTGCAACTCAGATGACAATCCAGGCTGGTGACGGGAAGATCTGACACAGTGAGTCAGCAAAACTCGCAAGCAGATTGGAGTTAACACTACCGAGACGCTTTGAGATGAACACACCTGGTGAGTGTTAACGCGATAAAGAGGGTGGAGAACTGTCTGCACCTGACAGCAGATGGGCGGGTTCTACTCATCCCTGCAGAGCAGGCATCTGAAGCTCTTCTTGTCTTATTTATCCTTGAGGCAAATAGTCACTTGCTTCAGTGGCAGAGATTTTCAACTTACCACACAACTCACAAACCAAAGGTAACAGTGTTTAAACCACACGTGCTCTTAATCTCTCTGGGCCCTGCCTATATGTATGAACAAATTTAAATTACTTGATAAGATCCCTATTCTATTTAAAAAACATATTGAGGAATATGTTGAACTGGAGATAAAAATCAGCTCACAAACAGGTGCTGTACTTTATTGATGACCTACCTTGCATTTAACCCTTTTCCCATTTGCCCCAAGAATACTCACCAGTGGCGTTTGTGGTGGCAATGTTTACCTTCAGAAAACTTTGCCATCAAATTGCTATTATTATTATTATTATTTGAGACAGGGTCTTTCTCTGCCATCCAGGCTGGAGTGCAGTGGCAGAATATCAGCTCACTGCAACCTCTGCCTCCGGGGTTCAAGGGATTCCACCTGCCTCAGCCTCCCGAGTAGCTGGGACTACAAGTATGCATCACCACACATATCTAATTTTTGTATTTTTAGTAGAGACAGGGTTTTACTGTGTTAGCCAGGCTGGTCTCAAACTCCAGACCTCAAGTGATCCATCCTCCTCAGCCTCCCAAAGTGTTGGGATGACAGGCGTGAACCACCACACCTGGCCTATTATTATTTTTGAATCACTCTACTGTGTCGACCTTGGAAACAAAAGACATCATTCTATTTATAGTTTTCTGTTTTTAGTAGTGGTATTTCTATTGACAAAATATAGTAATCATATCATTCAGGGCCTTTTGGGTATAATTTGTTAAGGTCTCTATATGACATATAACATCTTCCACATCTATCTAAATGATTGAAGCTAAATGACTGTGCCATTGGAATACCGGACATGTCCAACAAGATTGTAAATGAAGAAGGTTTCCTGGTTTTGGCAGGGTCTGAATTATTCATCCTTGTGCCCAAGCATAACCTAGGGAACATCATCTGCTTCAAATCCTGGGTTGAAGGTCAATGCTTAGTGAACTGGAGGTGCTGGTCTTTGGCGGGAGTTACAGTCCACTCAGAGGTTGTGCCTTTTTAACGTGAGAGATGTGAATCTATGAGTCTATACCTTCTAATTTTGCAGCACATAAATTAGTCAATAGTACCTGTTATAAGCCCTTCCATTGGGGTTGAAGGGAATCCTTTATTAGATGTCTCTTCCAACAGACAAAATCTTCCAGGTTGCAGATCATGACCAGGCACCTTATTTTCAGAAAGCACACTGTGAAAGGAATTCTTTACCAAATCTTTGCTTTTTTTTTTAAGGTGATAAATAAGTCCCTCACAATATTTCAATATATCTCCCCTTTCAAAAAGTTGGGTTGATTATGTTTGTTCCCATACACATGGGCCTTCATGTTATGATTTCATCAGGAAACAGTTGCTGTTTTTCAAAAGGGGTGAATTGGAGTGGAAGCAGCAATATGGGGAGTGCTTTGGGCCAGAGGAGGTGAAATGCATCCCTGAACTTAGCCAGTTGCATTTTAATTATTCCATTGGGTCTCTTCTAAGATGATTTTGAGGGCCCCAATTTTAAAAGGGAAAGGGCAGAATATTAAGAAGCACACAGTTTTCACATAAAAAAAATGTGGGGAGTCTGCAATTTACATAAGCTAACAGACAAAATGGGGTAGGGGAACAATCAGATACATATTTGAGTCTGGTGGGTGAGGGTGACTGTACCTGTGAAGATAAGCTATCACTTTGCATTGCCGTGGTGAAGTTTCAACAGCTCACCAGGAATTTCCTTGTGGACAAAATCTGGGGGAGGCAGGTAGCCTCTCATCTTGTAACCATCTTATTTAGGAACCCAGAGAGGGAGGCAGGTTTTGGACTGAGTTCATGATCTAAGCCTCAACAGACCAAACCAAACCAAACCAAAGTGGAGTCGCCAGTTCTAAGACTTCAAGGAAATGCATACATGTTCGAACACACCACAAACAGCATTTTGTTTTTCTCCTGCAAATCTCTGTAACAAACATTCTTGACAGCATAAGCATCAACCCCTGAAGTTCCCATTAAATGCTTAACCAAACTCATTTCCTCTCACCTAGAGACCGTCTAGCTTTAAATGATCATGGAACAAAGGCTCCAGCCAGTTCCAGGTAAAGACACCACCCCTGGCCATCAAGGAGCTACCCTGCCTTCAGTAAGCAGAGAAAGGTGAAAGTTCTCTGATCCCGAGTAGGTGGAGTCTGCACCCCTTCATTCTTTGCTGCTTCATTCTTTTGTTGCTTTTTTTTTTGGCTCATTTTGTCCAATTCTTTGTTCAAGATGCCAAGAACCTGGACACCCTCTTCCGATAACACAATCACCTCCTAGGTACCAACCTCCTAATATCATCACTTGGGGGTTAATGTGTGGTATGTACATTTTGTGAGAATGTAAAAATTCTGTCCCTTGCATTGGGCAAATGGAGGCTGTAGGAGTAGGATCATTCTTTATGACAGTCGGTGTTTCGGGGCTGCTCACGGCCCCTGAGGCCGAGGTCGGCCTGGGTTTTCGTGCTACTCTGGGCTACTTCTTCCAGGTCCTGGATCCCCGGTGGAGGCTCTGGCTCCCATAGGATCTCCTGAGACTCAATCCCTGCCCCTGAAACAATTTAACTATGCCCTTGTCAAGTTCTTGCCTAAGAAACTACTTGAGTCACAGCAAGGTTTGTACCTATCTGTGCAGAGGTTCCTCGGAGTGCCATGTAACCCCCTCTGTCTTATCATTTGGATTTCAGCTCCAGACTCACCATCTCACTGAGGTCTTCATACCTGTATCACTCCAATAAAAGCAGCTCCTAAGTCCCCACTCTCTCTCTCCATCTCACCCCCTGCTATAATGTCTTCATTACAGTTGTCACTATAGAAAATGATCTGATTTATCTGCTGGTGTGTTTTCATACTTATTGTCTGAAAATCCAACACTAACCACCACACTTAGAAAAGCCCCCAAACAGATAATCAATGCCCAATAAATCCTTGTGGAATGGATGAAATTAAGCTCTGTGCATAGCTACATTGGGTAGTTCTAACTTTCCGTCTGCTGTGTTTCTATTGGCTGTTACTCCCAGACTCTCTCTCAATCGTTATTAAAAGTTGCGTTCAAAACTGTGCTCCACTGTGAGAGATTGAGAGGCCTCTATCATATTTGAAAGAAAGTAGCCGAGCATTATTACATTGGTGCAGAAGTAATTGCAGTTTTTGTCATTAAAAGTAATGGTGAAAACTGCAAACAGAAACAGTCATTTCAGTGATATTCACAAATTAATGTCCCTACCCATAGCCATACTCCCAGGCATATCTAGGCCTGGGATACTAGACTATCATGAGGTAGATGGTGCAATCGTCCAGATACAGATACAGATGTTTGTTGAGTATTTTACACGTGGAGTTGTTATCAATGTCTTTAGAAGACAGGTTTTCTTTGAAATCTTACATCTTTATATATACACTAATAAGTAACATTCTCTTAGTTCTTGATGAGATCTTATAGTTCAATTATGTTACTTTTTGCTGCCCCCCTGTAATTCGCTCTGTGGAAATGTCTTTTACTGGGAAAGGCAGTATTTAGATGGCCTCAATGTCCAGCAATACTAGATTGCAATTTTTCTTTTTCAACTTTTATTTTAGGTTCAGGTATACATGTGCAGGTTTCTTACATAGGTAAATTGCATGTCTTAGAGGTTTGAGGTACACATTATTTCCTCACCCAGATGATCAGCATAGGACCAGATAGGCAGTTTTTTGATCCTCACCCACCTCCTACCCTCCACCTTCAAGGAGATCACGGCATCTGTTCCCTTCTTTGCATCCACGTGTACTCAATTTTGAGCTCCCACTTATATGGGAGTTAAAACCAGAAAACCAACACGTGCAGTATTTGTTTTTCTGTTCCTGTGCTATTTTGCTTAAGATCATGCCCTCTAGTTTCATCCACATTGCTGCAGAGGACATGATCTCATTCTTTTTTTGTTGTTGTGTAGTACTCCATGATATACATGTACCATATTTTATTTATCCAGTGTGCTGTTGACAGGCATTTAGTCTGATTCCATGACTACACTCTTGTCAACAGTGCTACAGTGAACATATGTGTACATGTGTCTTTATGATAGAATGATTTATATTCTTTTAGCTATATGCCCAATAATGGGATTGCTGACTGGAATAGTAATTCTGTTTTAAGTTCTTTGAGAAATCACCAAACTGCTTTCTATAGTGGTTGAACTAGTTTATATTCCCACCAGCAGTGTGTAAGTGTCCTTTTTTATTAGAAACTTAGGCAGCATGTGTTTTTTGACTTTGTAATAATCGCCATTGTGACATGTACGAGATGGTACCTCACTGTGGTTTTGATTCACATTTCTCTAATGATCAGTGACTCTGGGCAATTTTTTCATATGCTTGTTTGCCACAAGAATGTCTTCTTTTAAAAAATGTCTCTTCGTGTATTTTCCCCACTTTTTAATGGGGTTGTTTAGTTTTTTTTGTTTGTTTGATTTTGCTTGTTATTTTGTTTAATATTAGACTTTCATTGGATGCGTAATGTGTGGGTATTTTCTTCCATTCTGCAGCTTGTCTGTTTATTCTGTTGATAGTTTCTTTTGCTGTGTAGAAGCTGTCTAGTTTATTAGGTCCCACTGGTCTCTTTTCTGTCTTCGTTGCAATTGCTTTTGGTGCTTTCATCATGAAATCTTTGCCAGGGCCCATTTCAGAATGATATTTTCTAGGTTATCTTTAAGGGCTTTTCATAGTTTTAGGTTTAAGACTTAAGGTTTTATTATATTTTGAGTTGATTTTTTAATACAGTGTAAGGAAGGTATTCCAGTTTCAATCTTCTGCACACGGCTAGCCAGTTATCACAGTATCATTTACTGAGTGATGGAAGGTGTGCAGCATTATTTCTGGCATTTCTCTTCTTTTCCCTTGGTCCATGGGCCTGGTTTTGTACTAGTACCCTCAGGGATGACTTTGAGGAATTTAAGACTGCAGTGGAGAAAATAATTGCAGATTTGGTGGAAATAGCAGTTTTGTGAAAATAGAGGGTGAAGAACTGGAAAAAGCCCATAGCAGCTTTAGTATTTACAAATGACTGCCCTAATGATTATTTCACATCTTGAAAAAAAAGTTATGCATGCTAAAGAGATTTAGAATATAAATTTTTCTTAAGCATTACACACTTGGCTTCTAAATTTTAACAAAATGTCGATCTTTTCTTGACAATTACATCAAGCAACTTTCTGAGAAGTGAAATATTTTTTTTTTTTTTTTTTGTGGAGATCTTTCTTGTAGAGATCACTTAGATTAAGAAAGTTGAGGTAGAACAGGATAGCAGTGGATTACATGGCGTTTCTTTGAGACACGCTAAATGTGAATGTCCATTAGACTCTAATGTGGAGATGGAGAGTTCACATTGTGATCTTCCACAAAAAACTGAGCTAGAAATGTTTTGGGGGGATTTCTCAGTCTAGAGGTGATATTTAAAGCAGAGAATATGTAAGATCATCAACAGAATGACAGTAGACCAAAAATAATCCAAAAAGTTTGTCTAGGGCACTCCAAAGTTGATGAATTCCTCCGATTTTATGGATTAAGTAATTTATGGAAAAATCATGAGCTGCAAACATGCTGGGATGCCTGTCAGCTGTCAGACATGGCTTGAGAAAGAATCTTTGATGGGGTTAATGTGGCCATCAGAGTAAGAATAGTTGGGAGCAGATGTGTTATTAAGTGTGACCAGGTAAAAAACTATTGTCCTCCTCAAAATGCTTAGATCATTAAGACATGAAACTATCCCGAGTTTTCAAAAGTGTTGTCTAAAATGAAAATCATGTTTTCATGATTAGCTGATTTACTTGTTTCCCCTGAAAATTATGTAAAAGAATTAAATGACTTTGTAAGAGTTCTTCTTAACACTTACTAAAGTTTGAAAACAATGTGCTATTTTACATACCCTGTTTCCAAAATATTTTTGAAGAGTTGGAACATTTGTTTTATTAGATGTATTATTTCCCATTTAAATTTTGAGAGTAATACATCATGGCTTTGGGATATTTTGTGTTTTGTACTTGTAACTATGCCTTATTTAATGTATAAAACATTTAAAAGATCAAATATAACAAATTAATAGCACATTTTTAGAATCTAAGAATATTTTTTAATATGAGGTATTCAGGGGAATGTGATCAATCAGTGATGTCTTTGATGTCCTGCCCCACTGCAGACCAACAGGGTTAAGCTGTAACTGGGCACACATCGAAGGTCCAGGCCTGACCCTCATTTGTGGGATTTGTTGAAACATTGTGGAAAGTTTCCTTTTATGAACAAGACATAATTATCAAATAAAAGAGTGCTGATGTATTTTTCCAAGCGGAGGTGTGCTCAACTATCTCCTATTAAACCTCCCCATACCTGACTTGCAATCCCTTTTCCTGATGGGTGCCTTCCTACCCCCGTAACCACCCCTCCCACAGGGATGTCTCCTCCCAAGGCTCCAGAAGCTCTAACCCTCACGCTGCTAGAGGGAGCCCATGGACTGCCAATCACCCTGTCGATACTGCTTACCCTCCAAACTCCATGCTGCCTGTGCTTCTTTCTGCAAGAGCTAGAGAGGCACTGACTGATAACCACCTGTCACTTGCCCTTTCCCAGAAAGGAATGAATTTCCCACTCCCACCCCAGAAATGAATCTTAAATGGTTGTTATCACCTTCTACTCCGGGTCCTCAACTTACAGGAAAATCACAATTTGGGGGCACTAATGTGTCGGAAGGAAAGAAAGCATACACGTTCTGGAGATCAAACTAGGTGAAGAATCTTTAGGAGAAAGCATTTAACTTTTTCAAAATGAAAAATAAAATTTATTGTGTTTCTTTTCTGGTCATTGGGCTTTGCCATAGCTTGCTGAAGTTGCCAAGCAGGAGGGATTGAACCAGAGGCAATGTGTCCAGTCACCAGCATAGGGACGTCCTCTGTGTCACCATCCACACATAGGGCCTTCTAGTAGACCTCATAAAACACCCTCTATGTTAATATTCATCAGAGAATGGATAATTAGGGTGGCTAGCAAGACTGGAAAGAGAAAGAAAAACACACGCTATGAATGACAATGGCTCTGTTACTAGTGGGTGGTACAGTGATTTCTAGGAAGCTGCCATTAGTGTGACTGTTAAGAAGTTCATCTTCTAACCACTGTAGAATCTGTGTTTCTTAGTTTAATGAATGTGACTTTATTATATCTGTATTTTCAAAATAAAGAATCATTTAATTCTATTCTATTCCCCGGCCTGAAACTTAACACATAAAACACATGAAGTCAAATGTTCAAACATATTTTTCAACATCTGTCAACAGAGCAAAGAGATATTCTAATCTTTTCTATTTCAAATTCTCAGTAAAAACAGGAATGCATTCTGCATTACGTTGAAGAGAAATAGGCAAGCTATATGCTCATCACTAATAAACAATTTTGAGTGTGACAATTATACTGGTAGCAACTATACTTTATTACTTATTACTTACTACCCGCCTATCATATGCAACACATTTGTTAGATTCTGAAATATAATTTGTTGTTTATGACATAGGATCCAATATCCAAGAAGCTACAATGCATAAGCATTTTTATAGGTAGAAGTAACCCAAAATATAAAGACACAGATAAATGACTGCTCGCACGTACACTTATAATTTGTTAATTAGAGAATTGAGGCTATCCTATGTAATGATGCCAAGAGCAAACACTTGGAAGCTTGCAAGTGGTTTACTCTAGACCATATTTGAGTTTTACTGAATAACACTAGTATGGATTTAATGATCCTAAAAAAAATTCATTGGTTGTAAAAAGTTCTAATGCTTGCCACTTTTCCTTTTCTTTTTATCATTTCCTCTTTCATTTTTTATTTTCCTCTAAATGAAAAAAATACAAATAATAATATCTACCAAATTTTGAGTTTTTATGATGTGCCACTGTGCTTGTTTTTTTCACACATTATCTCATTATCTCTATTGCTTGTTAAAATCTCCACTGCCAGCAGTTACATATCTTTCTTTTCACTCTTTATGAGTGACTTCCTATGAATCCTAGAATCTTAGAACATAGACGAATAGTAAACTTCTTTTATTCGTTATAAGTTATTTCCAACAATGGTGCTTTTGCATCCACATTCTCTATTTGATTTTACATTTCTTAATTTTCTGTGCTGAGCTCTTCATATTTCAGAACGTCAAGGCCAAGTGCTGCTATTCACTCCACTAAGACAGACTTTGTGGAGGCAAGCACAGTATTTGGGTCATGGGAAAGTATGCAAAGAAAAGGAGGAAAAAGATTTGAAATGATTAAAAATGCTTAATTGACAAGATCTAGAAAGCAATTCCATATGAAGGAGGTGGGAATTGGAACCTGGTCCACAAGGTTGATGTAAATGCCTTTGATGTGGTAAGAAATTGAGCAGGTTGGGAAGAAAGTGATATAAGCACAGATTTGGGAACTTCTAATGTGGCCACATGGGCAGTATCCACAGCATGTCCACTAGACAGTTGTAGAAACACCAGGCCTATATGGAAGTTGCAGATTCAGCAATGATGTTGTCTGCTCTGGAAAGTTCCATGGAGTCAGGGGAGCAGAGTCATGGGTTGACCCATGCTGACCATGGACCACTCACCCTGCCAGAGAACAGAGCTCTGGAGTGAATCCAGGAGGAGTGTTCCAGAAATCTCCTGTCTCCCCTCTGACTCACACTGGCCTCTGATCCCCTGGTGCGGAGGTCACTCCAAACACCTATCCCACATTCCTCCTCTGAAAATAAATTAGGACACCCATTACCAAAGTTACTTACACATGAAGGGTCAAATAGCGAACATTTTTGTTTAGGCCATCTATGGTTTTCATGTCCTCTGAAGTCAATTGGAATTCAAACACCTATCAAAGTAATAAAAAAAACTTTAATTGTTTTTAGATTACATCATTGCCCATTGAGAACAACCAAGTAAATCAGACAGCAGGGTGCAGAGACAATACTTAAAAGACTGATACATTTCCAAAAGTTATGAAAGAGCTCTCTAGGGAAAACCAGACAAAAAATTAACAGAAATCCATTCTCACATAAAATATTTTGAAACTGCATAACACTGCAGGCAAAGAGAATACTTCTGCTGGACCCAGTGGCTCAGGCCTGTAATCCCAGCACTTTGGGAGGCTGAGGCAGGTGAATTACGAGGTCAGGAGATGGAGACCAGCCTAACCCACATGGTAAAACCCAGTCTCTACTAAAAATAAAAAAAAAAAAAAGCTGGTCGTGGTGGTGTGCGTCTGTAATTCCAGCTACTCAGGTGGCTGAGGAAGGACAATCACTTGAACCTGGGAGGTGGAGGTTGCAGTGAGCTGAGATAGTGCTACTGCACTTCAGCCTGGGCAAAATATCAATCCTCCATAAAAAAAAAAAAAAAAAAAAAAAAAGAGAGAGAGAGAGAGAGAATATCGCAAAAGACACTGAAGAAGAAGAAACGAAGAAACAGCTGACCTTGTGCACACATGATAGTGTCATGTACTTAGAAGATCCTCAAGAATCTAGAGGCAAATTTTGTAAGGTCTATCATAATTTAGTAAGTGTAATTAATAATGTTGAATATCTATCCAATGAACAGGTATAATACAAAAAATTAGTTTTCAGCATAACTCAAGCCAGTAATTGTCTAAATGCTAATGATTTCACATTCAAAAGGCACGGGTACTCACTGTGTAAACTTGGGAGACTATAAATATCTAAAAGATGTCACTATTTGTAACACATTAAATCAAATAAGCGTATAAATCCATAGGGAAACTGTAAGAGTGATACAGAAAATGAGAGAAAGGGAGAGTAAAAAATAACAATGTAACACTTGATGAATCTAGGTAAGAGCATTCCTTGCATTATTCTTTTGATATTTCTATACATTAGAAAATCTACAAAACAAAAATAACAAGTTATCAAAAACTATGAAAATTATCAGTACTCTATGAATAAATCTAAAAATATAGATGAATTCATGGAGAAAGTTATGAAATTAATGATAGATTTATTAAACTACCATTTATTAATAAGTAGTGGGAAATTCATAATATGAACATAAATAGGAAATCTCAATATTGTCAAAGACTCAGTTCTCTCCACATTGATCTGCAGGTTTATTACAATGTCAACAAGAGAATAAAACATTTATTCACTTGTGCAAGTTAATAAGATGATTTAAAATTTTAAATAACACATTAGTCAAGAACAGCTAAGATATTATTAAACAAATGAAGAAGTTAGAAAAATATTTGTACCATACTGGAAGTGAAACTTACTTTTTAACATCATGGTACAGAAAAGTAAATAAGTTAACTGAAGATGGAAGAGAGGCCAGATAATTACTCATGGACATTTCATGTGTGTTACAGGTTTAAAAAAAAATCAAGATATGTGAACAAATATGAACATTTCAATAAATGTTGGTGGGGTATTTTGCTAAAAATTCAAAAATTAGATATGCATGTTTGGATCCTTATTTCACATAATATTTTAAAAAACAATCCCAATAGAATTAACAACCAAATTTCCAAGGAAAGAATATTAACAATTTTGTAAGATAACACAGTAAAATATTGTGATATTTCCAATATATGATAAGACACAACACTCATTAACCACAAGAAAGAGGCATGAAAAATTAGTCTACATTAGAGATAGAAACTTTTGTTTGTGAAAACATAACCACAGAGAATATGAAAACACAGGTGAAATTTGGGAGATGTTATTTCAAGAATATATTCAAGTCTCTAAAGAATTAATATCCAGAATAAATACAAATATGTGTATGGCTGCTAATTAATCTAACATATATATTATATAACATATATGCCATATATCATACATGTCTATATATAATAGATTAGAGAACATACACATGTGTACAAATACTGGTAATTTCTACAGTCTTTCATAACTTTACCTTTTTGTTTTGTGGGTTTTCTAATGTCTAAAAATATTTCTTAAATAATACAATAAATGCTGCTACCTAGATTCATCATTTCATTGTCATTTTTCACTCTCTCTCATTCTCTGTATCACTATTTCAGAGTATCCTATAGATTTATACACTGATTTTACTTCATGTTTTAGCAAATAGTGACATATATACATATACATGATATATGTCATATATATAACATGTTTTATGATGTATATATTATATACAATATATATTTTATGTATACACAACTAATTAGAAATCATATATATAGAGATATGGATTCTGGATATTAATTCTTTAGATACTTGGATGTATTCTCGATAATACATGAAATAATATATCAAGTATATATACTCATATATATATACCTATTGATAAATTATTTCACAAATATCATATACATAATAGAGTCTGACCTGTCCTGTAACTTGCATTAGGTGATATAATTTCTCAGAAGCAATGGTGTGGCAGCTCTCTGAGCTTATACCTGAAAAGGCTTTGAATGTGTCCACTCACTGCCTTGGGGTAGTGTCCTGTGCTGAGGTGAAGCCCGAGGCTGGATGGCTGGAGGATAAAGAACTGCCTGGAGGAGAGGGAGGTGCCCAGATAGATGCCCCATGGACATCCTGAGCAGAGCAGCCTCACTGCCCTGCACACAGAGCCCAGCCAGGAATAGAAGGACTGGACTGAGTTGAGGCTGAGCCCAGGCTAATTTTCTAACCATGGAATCTTGAGCTCAATAAATGCTCATTAAGCCTCTATGTTCAGTGGGTTTGTCTTATATCCTTAGGTATAGGTATAATTATGGTCTCCTACACATAAAAATAAGAACAAATGACCTCCCTGGTCCCGAGAAAAAACAGGCAGAGTTAAACAAGCACTTGGCAAAGGTAAAATTCTAAGAGAATAAATATAAGAAATTTATACTACATTATTATAAAAGAAAAACAAATCCACGATGATTTGGAGACTAAAGAATGTCGAATCAAACTCCTCATTATAGAAAATTTTAAAAAGAGCTATCCCTAGCAGAGGAGTATGGATATCCCTGGCTTAATGCTAACCCAAATTTCTGGTTTTAATCCCATCCTATTTCTCTCCGCCTGTGCTGCCTCTCCTGTGGTAGAGTAGAAGAAACCCTTATAATGAACACAAAAAGTTCATATGGCAAATTACAGGGAAATGGAGCTGGCCCAAAGGTGTCCTGAGAGCCTTACAAGAAGCACACCTCTGAAGGACACCGTGCAGGAGCCCTGATGCTCGCAGCCCCGCTCCTCACCTGCATGTTCTCTCTGATCCGCTGCTCATTGTAGCTCTTGGCCAGGACCACAGCCCCACGCTGCA
>CAUYQU010083391.1:0-29591 GCA_963574635.1 Cheracebus regulus
ACATGGACACAGGGAGGGGAGCACTATACACTGGGGTATGTTGGGGGGAAATGGGGGAGGGACAGTGGGGGGTGGGGAGTTGGGGGGAGATAGCATGGGGAGAAATGCCAGATATAGGTGAAAGGGAGGAAGGCAACAAATGACACTGCCACATGTGTACCTATGTAACAATATTGTATGTTCTTCACATGTACCCCAAAACCTAAAATGCAATAAAAAAAAATTAAAAAAATAAAATAAGAAAATTTTATGATATTTAAAGAAATTTGAAGGTTAAACTGCATTTTGGTACAAGAATGTTTATTCTATTCTTGTTAATATTTTACATGCTATATTTGTGTATATTTAATATTTAATAAAGTGTAAACAAAATATAAAAAATCAATTATTCTTTTATTATTATGTGAGTTTTTTAAACTTAGTGATTAATAAATCTTATTTAACTTTATATTCATAATGTGAACTTCTGTGGTCTATTAGGAAATGATTATAGTTGAGGATTCCTCTGTAGTATGACTTCATTTTCCAAGTTATTAAAGATTCCTTATTTCTACAGATGCTATAATTCATACTCAGTTTTAACAGATCAGTCAATGTTAATAGAATAAGAATATTTTTATCTTAGTATAAATAAGTTTAACTCACAGTTATTTTGTAGCTGGCTGATAATAAAAATTAACTTATGCCCATATATCTATATTAAAATTGTATTCATATTTATGAGAACTTTCAATTAAATATTTCTTTCTGAAACAAATATAAAATTATTTCTGGCTCAGCTATACTACATTTATCAGTTCTATTACTAGATATTAACATATCACTGTGTATAGTATAATATCTATGCTGCAGAAATATTTAATTATCTTTTATAATTTATACTGTATTTTTCTTTGTAAAATATTTAGATCATTTTCTACTTTGTAATAATATTGTGAAAATTACTCTATTGAAAACTAATTTTTATCATTTCATCAGTCACTGCAATATAGAAGTTTATCATCCAAGAGCCCCAGGTGTCGTCAGATCATCTATCCAAATGCAAAGGGAAAAAAAGTAAAAGAAAAAATGAAAATGAACCTTTTCTAGTTAAAATCACATTGATGACCCCAGACTCCACTAACAGAAATTTATCACAGCTCCATCCTCAATCTCCCACATTCTAAGACCTCAAAAGCACATCCTATAACCCCTAAAGTCCAAAGAACACAGTTGGAACCACTTTGAATCATCATCTTGATTCTTAGATAGGCTACTGTGGAAAACAAGTTGAAATACGTTACATGGCTAGCTTAATGACAGAGTTAAAATTAGAACACAGGCTTCTTTCCTCTATGTTTATGTGGTTTTTTTTCATCACACCTCCTTATTTCTCCATATGCTGCCATCAAGATAATCCATTTGTACCTATACAATTTAACTTGTCAATATTCTAAACCCCTCACCTCTTTCCAACGTTTCTAATGTCTTATTATTAAATTTCACATTCTATTTGTTCTCTAATTTTCAAAAGCTGGTTTTGGGGAAGAAATTCTAGAAATGATGTCTTGAGCAACAAATCAAATTTATTTTTTCTAACTCCCTCTGTGTCATACTATGACCACCATTTCACACTAGTAAGAAGACCTGTGTCTTGAATTCAACCTGTTTCTTGAAAATCTTGGAAAATTTGCAGAACTAGATGTGCCCCTTCACTCTACCAAGGAAGACCTAGAATTAGACCAAAGCAACCATCACTGTTGTCTCCTCTTTAGCATTCTAATCTTCTCTGTTTCCCTTTTGCTTCCCATGTCCATCCAGTTGTAACCTCTGAACTGATAATCACACCTAGGGAAGACTAGGATTGCTAACACTTTTTAAGCTGCTCAGAAATTATGCAGTATGTGGACTAAATCCATGAAGTTGTTCTATTTAATAATGCTGTTTACTTCAAGGTGTTTCTTTGAAAATCTCCTAGGAATCTCTTGGCAGCCTGTTATTTTAATGTTGTCTATTTAAGAACATAATCAAATTTTGTGGAGTTTTACTTAGAGAATATGCAGTTAGGTGAACATGGTGCAATGAAATCCTCATAGATGTCTCCAGACAACTAAACTAGCTTCCCTTGTCAGTTGTAAAGTGATATTGTTTTCTGATAGTGAGACCAAAAAGAGCCATTAAGGCTAAGAGCTTTAATCACAGTTTGAATTTTAAAAATCCTTAGAGTAAAAATGATTTTGCATAAAAAAAATGCCTACACCCACTGTAAAAGCACTGATAACACTTATTGAAGACTAACAAAAGCTATCTAAGTTATTTACAACTTAAACATTTATCCAATTTGAAAATAAGATTTTTTGTTTACTTGTTTGTTTGAGATGGAGTGTCTCTGTCCCCCAGGCTGGAGTGCAGTGGCCCGATCTCGGCTCACTGCAACCTCTGTCTCCCAGGTTCAAGTGATTCTCCAGCCTCAGCCTCCCGAGTAGTTGGGACTACA
Organism: Cheracebus regulus; assembly: GCA_963574635.1. NCBI lineage: Eukaryota > Metazoa > Chordata > Mammalia > Primates > Pitheciidae > Cheracebus > Cheracebus regulus. The sequence goes on from CAUYQU010083391.1 coordinate 2,477, forward strand.
GGGGCATGCCACCACATCTAGCTAATTTTTATATTTTTAGTAGAGACAAGATTTCACATTATGTTGCGCAGGCTGGTCTTGAACTCCTTACCTCGTGATCCACCCACCTCGGCCTCCCAAAGTGCTGGGATTACAGGTGTGAGTCACTGAGCCTGGCCAGAAAAAGATTTTTTTAACTATCAAATTTAAGACTAAGATATGGCATTTAATCGAAACAAATCTAAACTAGTACTGAAAATCACTTATTCTTGGACAACAAAAGTATTAATTAAAGGAAATATTAGATATATTTTTGAAAAGTAAAGGAAAGTAAGAGGCCTCAAGTCCTTTAAATTTAATATTTTTGACACTTTCTATGAATTATGCATCAACTAGAAAAAAACTGAATTCCAATATCTGAAATGATTTCACTGAAAGAATCAAGAAAATGAACATATACTCATGTCTATAGCAAGGTAAAGAGATATTTAAAATGTTCACAGAAAGCTCTGTGTCTGAACCACTTATAATGCCTATCAAGAGTAATCAAAAGGGTAAATTTTAAGACAAGAAATAAATAGCCATCTACACAGAACTAAAGTTATGTTTGTTTATGTAAAAGAACATAATAAATTAATAATGAATCTATTATGCACAGCATAATCACTGGGATATGCAAGATTTTATAAATGATAGTTAATATTTATTCTATGTATGAGCTTTATCTCATTTAATCATTAAAATATGGGGTAAAACGGCCAAAAAGCATATAAATATGCTCAATATCACTAATCATCAGGGAAATGCAAATTAAAATCACAGTGAAATACCATTTTTTTTTCGGGGAAATGCAAATCAAAACCACAATGAAATATGACTTTTTTTCCAAGTAGAATGGATATTAACAGAAAGAAAAAAGAATACTTGTTGACAATAATGTGGAGGAAGGGGAACACTTACACATTCTAGACAGGTATGTCATTTAGTACAACCACTATGAGAAACAGTACAGAGATACTCCCAAGATCCAGCAGTCTCACTACTGGGTATATATCCAAAACAATGAAATCAATATGTCAAAAAGATGCCTGCACCCCCATATTTATTTCAACACTAGTCACAATATCCAGATACAAAATCAACCAAAGTGTTCAACAGATGTATAGAAAAATAAAATGTGGTGAATATACACAATGGATTACTATTCAGCCATATAAATTTTTTAAAATCCTATCATTTGCAACAACATGGATGAAACTGGAGGACATTAATTAAAATTGGCCAGACATAGAAAGACAAATACCATTTGACCTCACTCCTATGTGGAATTTGTTTTAAAAAGTTGATCTAGTCAAAGTAGAGTAGAACAGTGGTGACCCAAAACTGGGGTGAGGATTTAGAAGAGAGGATGGGGAGAGGGTGGTCAACAGGTATGAAGTTAAAATTAAATAGGAGGAATAATTTCTGCTTTTCAATTTCATAGTAGAGTGACTAGGGTTAACAGCAAAGTTTTACATATTACAAAATAGCTAAAAGAGAAGTTTTGAAAGTTTTCATCACACACAAAAAAATGATAAATGGGCTAGGTGTGGTGGCTCATGCCTGTAATCCCAGCACTTTGGGAGGCCGAGGTGGATGGATCACCTGAGGTTGGTAGTTCGAGACTAGCCTGACCAACATGGTGGAAACCCATCTCTACTAAAAGTACAAAATTAGCTGGTATGTGTGCACCTGTAATCCCAGCTACTTGGGAGGCTGAGGCAGAAGAATTGCTTGAACCTGGGAAGCAGAGGTTGCGGTGAATCGAGATTGTGCCAATACACTCAGCTTGGGCAACAAGAACAAAATTCAGTCTCAAAAAAAATAATAATAATAAAAAGATAAACGCAGGAGCTGATAAATATATTTATATTGATTTAATTGTTATGCAACATATATATGCATCAAAATATCCAATTGTACCGTATGTGTAAAATTACTATGTTTCAAAAGCAGAATATGGGGCAGATAATATTACCAACTACATTTTAAGCAGGAGAAAAATTAAACAACAAAACATATAGGAGTCTTACTAGATGCCTTAAATATGCTAAGTATTTTTTCAAATGTTAATTTATGTAAAACTTCAAGACAACCATCTGAAATAGATATAATTATTTGTCCATTTTCCAGATGAGAAAACTGATACTCTGCTAATTTAAATAACTTGCTCACTTTTACACAGTGGCAAAGCTGGAAATTTATATTCTTAAAAACTAAAATGCACTGCCTCTCACAACTTAATGTTTAAAGTAATCAGTATATTTTTTAAGATTACTATTTGTAATGGTAACTAATGGTTACAAATAGAGCTAGGATTCAAAAGCAACCTTCTGACACCAAAGCAATATTGCCGCTTATTTCATCTCTTCATTTTCTGTCAATGGTAATTCATAGTTGATCTCATCTTGTTTTATGACTGGCTCCGAAGATTATATCTGTAGCCCAAACATTTCCCTTAAAATTGAGACACATATCCAACTACAATCAAGAATAAATTGGATTCTACTTTACATTTCACAGATACCATATATGTCCAAGAAGATGTACTTGGATAGTATATCTACTATTCTAGAATAGATAGTATTTCCACTATCCTACAGTAGTTTATCTACTGTCCTATACTAGGATGTAATTAGTATATATCCAAGTAGATACATATGATATCTTTAAATTTAATTTAATAGTTCTAAAGTGTACATTTAAAAATAAGTAATGGAAATACTAGTTGAAGCTTTACCTCTTTATAGATTTGAATCATGTTAAACAAAGCACTTAAACTTGTTGAACATCTGTCTCCTTGATTTGTAAAATGGGACTAAAATAGTACCTATCTCATAATATTATTATGTGACCAAGTAGATAAATATATATATATAAACTAAAAGAGTGTATTTTAAGCCTTGAATAGAGAGCAACAAAAAGACAGAGAAAATTAAAAAGAAAAGAGCAAGAGAGGAAACAGAAAACAGAGAGAAAGAAGCAGCAAGGAGAGAAGTAAGGGGTGTGTTGGTTTGGATTAGGGACTTCAATCCAGTGAGTTCAGACAGTTTGTTAGACAATATAATTTTTTTGAACATTTGTGTTTCATAGAATGAATGTGATGACCAGAAGTGACCTTTAAGAAGTGTAATGTGGATGCCATGTACAAGCCACATAAAGAAGAACAGGGGTGGGATGGACCTAGAGTTATGGAGTGGATGCTTAGCTCTGTGGTGGATACGTAGTGGAAATAATGAAAGGAAAAAAAGATGGACTTGTATGATATTTGCAGGCAGAGTGGTGGTTAATGCTTTGATTTGCAATGTATGTTATGGTGGCTGTTGCCAGAGGCTATCTCTCAAAAACAAGGTCTGTCCACTCTAGGTGACCTAAGTCCACTTGGTACTGCTTATTGCCTTCTCCCTTCCCTCAGTAGCAGCCTTGCCCAGTCTTTTTTAATGCCCTCTATCAAACATGGAATGGGGCCAGTAAAGGAATGTTTCATTTTCCTTAAAACATTTTTTCCTTTTTCAAAATAGCAACCTTGGATTTGATCTGAGGAAAGAGAAATCTGTGGAGTGAAAGAAAATTGCACAACAGGAAGCTGTCAACAAACATATTATAGAAAGCCTATAAAGAAAACACTAGCTCTAGGATCAAGAATCTCAGTTGGCTTTTCTCTCTGCTTATGATAGATGCAGAGGGAGAAGTGCCAGATACAATAAATTTGCAAAGACAGGAATTTCTAAATATGCTGCTGAGGTGAGGTACGTACAGCAAGTAATTCATCGATTCTCCCCTGTGTTCTCCTGGTACCCAGCTCAGTTTCCCTCTGAGCAACCTTAATCTTACGTCTTTTTAAGAGCTGCCTCATCCTAGCACACATAATCAGAAGAGCAGCAGGTAAAAAGTCCATTAAGCAGGGAGTCACAATTCTCTTTCCTATCCCCTCAAACACATACCTCATTCATAACACAACCTGGCCACAGATGTGGCCTGGGGACAGGAAAGAGAAAATTAAATATACTTTTAAAAAAGATTATAAGAGGAATAATGCCGAACAGCATGGAGTCTCTGTGAGAGGGAATGTGCGTTTAAGTGTTAGTGTGTTTTAAATGACTTGAAGTGATAAGGGAGCGAAAGGGAAGACTTCAGGGCAAAATGTCCAAATGTCCAATTGCCTAAAAAAGTAACTACAAGTGTGGTGAAAATCTGTGGCTAAACATTCCTAATTGTTTCCTTCTACAGCTATAGCACCCTGAATGCATCCGATCTCAACTAATTGATTCAGTGACAACTTAGTGGCAAATTGATCATAATGCTCTGGGCATTGTAGATGCAGAATCTTAAGGAATCAGACACTCTGCTCATCCTGAGAAGGTTTAACTTGCAGCAGAGGGAAATAACAAAATGGCTTTATCAAGTTTACTAAACCAACTGAAAAACAAAACACAAAAATTAAAAAGTCTGGTTCATGTAAAACCTTTTGCCCATGACAAGAACAGAGCATTTCAACATTGTATGACATTCCCTGCTTTCAACACCATTGATACCATAATAATATGCTAATTAGAGATGCAGAATAAGATTTGCCTTGATTTTCATTTGCGTTGATTCTGAATATCATGAATGAGACTAGAATCTATTATTCACATCCTATGGAAGGAGGACAGATAAATATATGGAGACATGAGATAAGTAGCAGGGTCCCAAGCTATGGTGGGGAAAAGAAAGCAAATTGGCAAGGTAAATGAAGAGACCGCAAACAGCTTGCTATTCAACTTCATCCCAGCCAAATTTTGTCATCTTTTATGTCCTTTGTGTGCATATTCCTTCTTGTAATATACTTTTTATTTCCCATTTTTGATTTTCTCTCTGATTTTTTGTCAATGATCCCATACCACTTTGTACTTTATGACATTGTGCTAAGATTGGAAGATATTGATATAGAAGAAATGTAAACCATAGTCTTGGATCTGGGAAATTACTATCATAAGACTACTAATGATAATTATAGTAATTAATATCAGCTGAGGACTCACTATGTACTAAATATTGGGCTAATCACTTTACATACATTACAGTACTTAATGTTAAAATGCATATCTATCTATATATACATATATGTGTGTATGTGTGTGTGTGTGTGTATGTATATATATATATATATATATATATAAAGTAAAAACTATTATTATCTCTGTTATGTAAAAAGGCCTTTAATGATAGTGCTATGGGGCGAATAAGTAGTGAAACCAACATTTAAACCTGAGCAGTTGGACTTCACGTTTTAAACCACTTTGAAATCCTGCTTGCTTAAGTGAATATAATCTCTACTTTGCCTTAATATTAGACTATTAAAGTTTTTACAAATCATGTTGGTAATAAGGATGGAAGACTCAAAAAAGATAAATACTAACATTTTAAAATAAGATTGCCTATTTTTATCCCCACACCAACCCTCTCTATCCTCCTCAAAAAAATGGTGGCTAATGATGGTAGTAGTAGTATTTCATATTTTAATATTTTATATTACTTAATTTTCTCCTTACAACAACTCTATGAATTAAGCAATATTATCAAAATTACTGTGACAAAGAAACTAAATAGTATCAGATGTTAAAGGTACTTTAGAAAATAATGACATGAGCTTCTCTTTTGAATTACTTTCTCCAGATCATAATAACTTTTATCAAGGTATTTCAATGGATTATAATTGATTTATTGTTCCACCAATTATAGAAACAAATATCAGCCCTTTGTATCAGGGAAGTTCTATAACTTCACTGATTACAATTTGAAAAATATGAGATTGCAATCTCTAATAACTCTCCTGTGTCTGATAAATAATATTTTAATCATCTGCATTCTGAAGTTTACTTTTTGATCACATTGTAGCTTGATGGATGTGACAAGGAAATAAAATATATTGTGTTAGAAACCAAAAGGAAACCTCTAACGCCATACCACCTACCACTGAATCTATAGAAGAAAGCTTTTAAGATTGCCCCCAGATGGCCTGGCCTCCTGGTATTCATGTCCTGCTTAATTCTCTAGCACTCCTAAACAATAAAGTGAAGGGATGTCATTTATGTGATTGGATTGTATAATATAATGACTTTCATCTTGCTAGCAAACTCTCTTACTTGCTGTTATTAATGAAGTAAGCCTACATGTTGATGAGGCCTCCGTGGAAAGAATCTGAGGACAGCCTCCAGCCAACATCCACTAGAAACTGAAATCCTCATTCCAAGAAAAATGAGTAACTTCCCTTAAATTGCTCTTGAGGAACTGCAATTTTGCCAATAACCACCCATGTAAGCTTGGCAGTGATTCTTCCACAGTCTATATTTCGGACAAGACCTCAGTTCTGTCCAACTGTTAATTTCAATATCTGTGAAAAACCATGATGATGTAGAACCACCTAATCTATGTCTTGATGTCTAACTAGAAACGGTGAGGCAAACATAGTTTGTTTAAAGCAACTAAGTTTGTGATAATTTGTTATTCGATAGTAGACATTAGCGCAGAGACTAAACCAAGAATGTTGCCATTCTGATTTTTTTCCAGTTTCATTATGCCAGGGAAGTGTTAGAAGGAATTGAATTCTACAGGCCTGAGTTAACAAACATAAGCCATTGTACAAGAAAACTGTTGTAATGGAGAGACAAACCAATAATCAAAATAACTCATGACATAGTTAGGAAAGAACAAGTTCTACTTGCATAATAAATAAATAAACAAGTAAATAAATCAATACATAAATTTAGGATGTACCCATGAATGACAAGACCCTTGAGTCCCTGGAGTTTCACTGAAAATCACTGATGTGAGTCAGATTGATTAATAGGAAAAAAGGCATACAAGTTTACTTCACATGCATACATGGGAGCCTTCAGAATGAAGCCCCAGCGACGCAGTGATGCACAGAAGCTTATATACCACCTTGAGGTTATAGAAAGAATGCAGGCTCAGAGCATGGCCTAAAATAGCTTATGTTGGTAAATCAGATATTGGTGGCAAGACAGATTATAAGATGGAGAAAGGAAGAAGCTTGCCTAGTAAAGTTGGCCTTGATATGTAGATGAAGCCTCATAGATAGCAGCTGTCGGAGAGAATAGATGGTAAACATCTCTTTTCATACCTCTAAAGGTATCAGATTCTCAGCAGATCTCTCCTATATCCTGGAAAGGCCTAGAAAGGGAAGGCCTGGCTGCATTAATGGAGACTCTCTATTAATGCAAATTTCCCCACATAAGACAGCTTTGCAGAGCCCCCTGTGGCAGCCACTTCAAAATATGTCAGAGAAATATTTGGGGGTAAAATACTTTCATATCCTTCATTATTACAGGGAAAAATTATTTTGTCAAGATACATCATTTATTCTATACTTTATGATTGCTACTGAAGTAGTTCCACTTTTTTGAAGGCTACTGACTACAAAATTGCCTGAGGAATTTGAATGCCAGCTGCTAAGTTCTGGTTCAGTAAGGCCATATATTAACAGTTTTCTTCTACAGAATTGTTCTTTAATAACTGTGGTTTGTGTCACTAGTAGTCCCCATCATCATCCATGAAGATGAACAGGTCCAAATTCCCTGAAACAAATTCCAGTCAAACTCCAGGTTCTTCTTCAGTGGAAGGACCTGCACAATGGGACTGTCAAAGTAAAATTACAATGGACAAAGTGACATAGGCAAAGAAGTCTTTATTTAAGTGCCTTGCAATAGGGTGGGCAGGCCAGAACTGAAATCTGAACTCCATTCTGCTAAATTTAAATTGGGACCTGAGATCAGGAGTTCAAGACCAGCCTTACCAACATGGTGAAACCCCGTCTCTACTAAAAAATACAAAATTAGTGGGACATGATGGCACATGCCTATAATCTCAGCTACTCAGGAGGCTGAGGCAGGAGAATCACTTGAACCCAGGAGGCGGAGGTTGTGGTGAGCCGAGATCAGGCCATTGCCCTCCAGCTTGGGCAACAAGAGTGAAACTCGGCCTCAAAAAAAATAAATAAATAAATAAATAAAAATAAAGGTGTGAAATGTTTAAAGGGCTGAGGTGAGAAGCCAAGTGTTTGCTAGTTGGTTTTACCTAAAAGAGAGGAAACTTTCTCCTATCTTAATGGCAGAAGGTAATTTTACAACTTGGAGCAAGGAACGCCCCACCCCCTATAATTAGGTTCCTACACTTCCTCAGAGACTGGGAGATAAGGGTGTTATCTTCCTTAATGATTACATTTCAAAGAGATGGCTTCAAGGTCATTGAAAAAGACCTCACTGAATCATAAAACTAGCAAGGGTGTTTGAAAAAAATTTACATTTCAGAGACTGAGAAAAAACTTACATTTTCTTTTTAAGTAACTCCTCTAACAAAAGGTTGGTTAGAGGCCTACAGTCAGGGAGAAGCCTGTTCAAATTTAGTCAAGCCAAGGGGAACATTAAAGCCACTTTAGTCAGCCCTCAGGAGGAGGTCAGTTAGAGTGGTAGGAAACAGCTTTTTCCACTCCTCACTGTGCCCTGAGTAGTGTAGATTCCAGTTCTCAACCTTAGGCAATTAGGATAGGAAGAGGCCTCTTAGGTACAAGGAATGAAGAATGTAGGAGACTGTATGTCTGTAATACCTTCTAAACTACTGAATTCTTTTGAACTATAACTTGATGGCATAGGCTTGTTTAGAAATGATGAAGGGAATGTTACCAATGACTCAACAGAAATAAAAATAGCCATTATAAACTGCTATGAATACCTCTATGCAAACAAACTAGAAAACCTAGAAGAGATGAATAAATTCCTGGACACATACACCCTCCCAAGACTGAACAAGGAAGAAATTAATGTCCTGAACATACCAATAATAAGCTCTGAAATTGAATGAGTGATAAATAACCTACCAACCAAGAAAAGCCCAGGACCTGATGAATTCACAGATGAATTCTACCAGCTACGCAAAGAAGAGCTGGTAACCATTCCTACATAAACTATTAAAAAAAAAAAAAAAAAAAAAGTGAGGAGGAGGGATTCCTCCCTAACTTATTATGTGAGGCCAGCATCATCCTGATACCAAAATCTGACAGACACACACACACATGCACACTCACAACACACACAAACACTTCAGGCCAATATCCTTGATAAACATTGATGCAGAAATCCTCAAAAAAATACTTACAAATCAAATCTGGCAGCACATAAAAAGCTAATCCACCATAACCAAGTAGGCTTCATCTCTAGGATGCAAGGTTAATTCAACATACACAAATCAAAAAAGGGGTTTACCATATAAACAGAACTAATGACAAAAGCAACATGACCATCTCAATAGATTTTCGTCACCCAGGAATTAAAGCCCAGTATCTAGTATTTCTTTTCTTCAGCTATCCTTCCTCCCACCCTCCACCTTCAAGTACACCCCAGTGTCTGCCATTTCTCTCTCTGTGTTCAGGATTTCTTGTTATTTAGCTCCACTTATAAGTGAGAATATGCTGTATTTTGTTTTTAATTCCTGTGTTTGTTTGCTGAGGATAATAGCCTCCAGCTTCATCCATGTTCCCACAAAAAGTATTGTGGAGGGTGGGAGGAGGGAGAGCTGAAGAAAAGAAACACTGGATACTGGGCTTAATTCCTGGGTGACAAAATGATTTGTACAACAAACCCCAGGGACATAAGTTTACCTGTGTAACAAACCTTCATATGTATCCCTCAACCTAAAATAAATGTTAAAAAAAATATTCAAAATTAAAACTGTGGATACTAAAAATATATTTTAAAAAGATGGTGATTAATTATATAAACAGAAAATAATCAAATCGAGTTTCATTTTGGTATCGAAACAGGGAGAATGCATATTATGCGCATGCCCTATGGCTGTGCCCTCTTTAGTGAGTCTCTTATTCTTTCTCCTTACATCTGACACAAGCTTCCTCTTCAATGGCTCCTACCCCTTACAGCTGAAATTTCAGAAGGGGTGAGGGCACTTAACACCTTTCTACTGCTCAATTCTCACACGTATTTGTAGTGGAAACTTTACTAAAGTCAGCATAACCATTTTATTCCACTTAGGGAGATCAAGTTTTGTAACTTAGAACCAAAAATCTCCCAATGATAATGTCTTATTGACCTATAAAAGTAGTGACTTTTTTCATCATTCCATTTTGATTTAGTTATTGAACATCTTTTTCTTTCCACAACTCTCAAAGGTGAAAATCACAAAGCGTCCCCCATACAGTATCACCTAAGGCTGTTTTTTATCTCTTTGAGAAATCACTCAAAATTGTCATTTGAGATTCAATTTTCACTGGTGTGAAAGTTACACTTTACAGTACCTTACTTCAGTTTATCTTTCCAATGCAAGCCCCATGAAGGTACAAAACAAAACTCCCTCATTTTGGTAGACAAAAAAACAAAGATTTTTAATTTATTAAATGATATTTTGGTTAATTTAATGTGCTGTTTACCTAAATTTTCAAAAACTGAAATAATTCTATTACAATAAGTGAACAATTTAAAAGTATATAATGCTTTACTTGATATCTACTTAGTTTCTTACAGACTTACTATATAACAGGAGAACAAATAGGTTGTCTCATAGACATTTGGAAGGGGTTAATTTTTTAAAAAGGCATTTAAAATTAACTGTAGCATAGAGCCATGAATGGCAGACAATCATTCTTAGCAGCACCTGAAACTGAGGATAAATTTTTACCAAATTTGGGCAAAGTGTTTGGAGAAAATTGACTGAAAATAAAACAATAATGCAACTATAATATTTACTTAGGGGGGCTTTGAGCAATGTATATTTGGAAGTAGTCTCATATAGAGATTAACATACATGGATATACTCATATTCCTGCATTTGGAAATATAAACTAAATATTTCAATTTTATTTTAAATAAATATTAAAATTTATCTTTTTGCAACTCAAATTTTGCTCACATTCTACTGGCTAGAATCTATACACAATGCCTTATTTATTAGGAAAGGTCATCTAGCTTTTTGCCCAAGAAGGATAAAGAGATATAATTAAAACCTAGCCAGTTTCTGCCGCATCCAAAGAACCTGTTCCAGAAGACACAGCTAAGTATTTTTCACTACCACTTAGCATCAACCAATGAAGGACTTTTCACTCTTGAGAAACAAATAAAAATAGCAAATTACTTACTTTTCACCAAGTACTATCTGCCAACTGCTCAGAGTTTAAGCATGTCAGACCTCGGTTTTAATTTCTACCTTTCACTTTCTTGAAGTGTGAATAGAACCAATTTTTTTTTCTGCTGAAATGTGTACATTTTATGAGGATGTAGATACCATTGAAATCAATAAATGTGTTATAATAATTTTTAAAAAATAACTATTATATTTAACACCCTACTTCCTACCTAAGAAGCTTATAAAAACCTATGGATTTATATTTCCAAAAAAATCTAAGACATTACAATATTTGTTACTTTAAAAATGGCTCATAAATTTTTAAAGCAATTTTATAAAAAAGTGATAACTTTTTTGATTACAAAAATAAAAAGCAAAGAATATTATACTTTTAATGAAACTAAAAATTAAACCAATCATTATGTATCTGTCACCTAATTGTTTAAAGCATTTTTCTATTTCTGTATTTGCAAAATATTTTATAAAACGGGTAAATGAGGTTATTTATTATGATAATCCATTATGACTTACTGCTCATACAGATTTAGAATATAACTACTTTATTCTCCAACCTTGTTAAATATGTTAGTCTACTGGAAATCTGTATTTGGAAATGCTCTTTTACATATACTGAAAAAAAATTACTGTTTTCCTATCTGGAATGGATGTTTTTCTCTACTCTAAAGCATAGACATGTCCTACTTCTTGTCATATAGAGATGATACAGATTCAGTAATTTCATCATCCCAAGTAGATCACTGTACAGTAACATCTATTCCTCAGCTTTAAAGGATTGAGATAGAAAACTGACAATTATACTAGTGTTCAGCTTTTAATCCTTATGTTATTCTGATATTTAACGTTAAAGGAATGGAAAATGACACTTTACCTTTCTATCATAGTTGTGAATGATTATGTAATACAATTCTTATCCATTACTTTGTCACCATAATTAATGAGGTCATTCCAGTATCAATACATGTAGCTGAATAGCCCATGAAAAAGAACTGGAATATTGTAATGAATTCTAGCAGGATCATATTTCAAAAGTGTAATTGTTTCTGTTGTATTTGAGTTAATGTGGATCTTTAAGTAGTAAACAACAAGATACCTTCTACCACTTAAATGCTTTGTATGATGAGTATTGAATAATTTCTACAAACTTATTACTAGAGTTGGATTATCTTAAGATTTAAAAGTTTTATACACTTATATACGGGGTTACAAAAAGTACAAATAAGATTAACTGGTAAAGCCTTCCCCAGTGAAAATGTCTACTTCTTGAGTAATAAAAATCAAATTTTAATGCAATTGCATGTATTTTATTAAATCCTTTTAAGAATAAAAGTGGAATCTTCTGATCTTCCTGTTTCATGACAAGGGGGAATAATACAGTTTAATGCAAAAAATAATAATAATAACAAAATTTCATTCTATCCCCAAATAAAACAAGTACTTCAAATTGCTCTTTGTTTGATCATTTTGTGATAAGGAACATAGCATGTCTCTGTTTCTAGCTTTCCCTTTTCCTCTTCATTAAAAGTCAAGATTGGTTTCAAAAAGGATTGCTTTATAAGTTTGGATAAAAGAAATAATGACATTTCTTTACAGAAATCAATTTTGAAAGAGCCTCAAAATGAATTAGAACTTATTCAAAACTCTTTTGATTAAAAACTGCTATGAAAAATTCAATATTTTAAGTTATATATTTAAATTCTGAGTGTCTCCTGTTTAATCTTGACCAAAAAAGTTATAACAGAGCCTACTGTAAGTCTTCTGTGCTTCAACATCTGATCTAGCATAGATTTTCACAGAAAATGAAGGACAAAATATTCAATTAAACTTTTAGGAACCCAAATGTGAGCTAAATTTGGAAAGGCAGATTTGAATTAAATATTAGAAACCAGTTTGAATTCTTCTCTATATAACTTTCTGTATCAAGATGGTTTCTCATACTATATTCTCTTGCTTTAAAATATTTGTTATGTTGAATTGTATCAAAACAGTAAAAATAAGTAAAGTTTTATTGATTTCTGTCACCATTAGCAAATCTATGTTGAACAAGTATTATGCAAAAAATATGAAAATTTGCATGTTGAAAATTATTATGGATTAATTTTTACAAGTACCTTTAAAATCTGTTTTAAACATAATTTTCTCCAAAAAAAGTAACTGAATATAATTTTATCTGTGAAAATAAAATTGAAGTTTTTTTAAGCATTAAAAAAAAAGGTATATCTATAGAATTCCTTTTTAAAATAAGTGTTCCTGAGTACAAGGAACGAGGCCAACTAGATGCAACCAGGAGGAACATCTGCCAAGGAGGGACTGGGACATTGGGAAGACTGGTGCACTCAGAGCAGACCTTGTGAAAGAAGGCATTGAGAGTGAACAAAAGGAAGACACAGATGCTGGGCTGAAGTGGGGGATGCTGAGAACGCTGCATGGGGCTGCTAGGAACCCTGCATGGGGCTACTGTGCACTGGGACTCATTCCTGGCCCCCAGTGATTCCTGGGAAATGGATGAATTGGGAAGGACAGGAGTGAACCACTCTCACCAGGAATCTCTCAAATCCTGGCAGCAGAAGACCTCACTACCTTCGTGGACACAAGTTGGACAGGAAGAGTTGCTTAGAGAGGTGGTAGGGGCAGAATTCCAGCTGTTACAGACTCCAGAGGATTTGGTGTAGAAGCCTCTGTAGGAGAGCATGGCCAGGGATACCCATCCTCCAAGGTTGCTCCCCTAGGAGCAACTATAGGACCTGAACAGTGCAGGGTCTTCTTGCTGATGAAACGGGGCTGGTCCAAACTTAGTATCCCCTTCTTTCTTCTGGCCTCTCTTGGAGCCTAGCCTTTCCCCACCTGTTTGTAGTACAGCCTCAGATGCCTAGCTGAGGTGCCTTTTGGGGTGCTGAATCATAGCTCCTGTGCCTGGTGGACTGTGCCTGACTGTTGGAGAGCTTCAGCAGAGCAGCCTAGGCTAATGTACACGAGCCCATCAGTGCCCTCCTGCCTCTGCAGCCTTTTCCAAGCTGTTCTGCAGCAGGCACTCACCAACAACCGCCTCCACATCATTTTGTCAGTATATGTGTGCTAGGGTGGATCTCCCATCCCCTCCGCTGATGACACACATTTATAAGTGCAACCCATCCTGCCATTGCTGCCAGTGTGAGTACACCCTGCCCACCACCTCTGTGCCCCATTGCTAATGCAGACACACAAGGAGGACAGCTGCTCACTCCACACCCTGCACAACCATTGTCACTGGCTGGCACATTCACAAGCTTAAAGACCACAAGCCTCATGGCTGCCAGCACCTCACCCCCAAGCTGGCACTGCTGTTGGTGAGAACCTACCCATTAAGATTAGTGGCCCTGACTCCTCACTCTGCACAGGCACTGCTGTCTGCATTTAGGCACATACAGAGGAGCCCAGTCCCACTTCTGCAGTGCCTCACCCTGTGCCAATGCCACTGCCTGTGCAAATGCATGCACAGATGCTGGTGGCCCCACACCAACACATACCACACTGCTACTGCCACTGCTACAGACATCCACAGCACCCCTCAAGTTGCCAGCACCTTTCAGCAGCCAACCACAGTGCATCCTGCCACACTGCAGCTGCTGCTGGCACATACAACCAACCACCAATCCCACTGCCACTGCCTGAGAAAGCTCTTTGGCAGGCACCACCCATGGGAATGTTCTGACCAGTGGTCCAGTAACACATCAGATGCTCCAGCACAGCAAGTTCCTAACCTTGATTGGAAAGAGAACAAAGTCAGGGGTCTAATGCTAGACTCCCAGAGTTACAGCATGCAGCCCAGGAGTCACGAGCTGAGCCTTGGCCCCCTAAAATCTTCCAGAAATAGAGTCAGTTGACTGAAGCCACCTTATACCATAATCAAACCCTTAGAACATCAAAGAGGATAAAAGAAAATAAAATCCAACCAAAGGAAAGCAACTTCAAAGACTGAGGGAACATCAGCCCACAAAAATGAGAAAGAATTAGCACAAGAACTCTGACACAACTCAAAAAGCCAGAGTGTCTTGTTACCTTTAAACAATCACACTAGTTCCCCAAAAATGGTTCTTAACTGGCTGACATGGCTGAAATGACAGAAAAAGAATTCAGAACATGAATGGGAATACAGATAATCTACCTTCAGGAGACATTTGAAACTCAATTCAAAGAGTCTAAGGAACATAATAAAACAGGAGATGAAAGATGAAATATCCATATTAAGACAGAACCAAACTGGGCTTATAAAGCTGAAAAACCCACTTCAAGAAGGTCAAATTACAATCACAAGTATTAACACCAGAATCAACCAATGTAAGGCATGAATCTTAGAGTCTGAAGAACAGCTCTTCAAAATAACTAAGTCAGGCAATTTCAAAAAACAAAAAAAAAGCAAAAAATAAAAATTAATAAAACCTATGAGAAATAAGAAATTATGTAGAGATCAAATCTATTACTCATATGTTTCCCTGAAAGACAGGAAGAGAAAGCAAGCAATGTGGAAAACATATTTTATAATATCATCCATGAAAATTTCCCCAAAATGCTAGAGAGGTCAATATTCAAATTCAGGTAATGCAGAGAACCCCTGTAAAATACTACACAAGAAGACAACCCTGAATACACAGAGTGATTCAGATCTCAAAGGTCAAAATGAAAGAAAAAAGGTTAAAGGCTGCTAGAGAGAAGGAGCAGATCACCTACAAAGAAAACCTCAACAGAATAACACCAGATCTTTCATCATAAACACTACAAGTGAGAAGAGTTGGGGGCTTATATTCAGCATTCTTAATGATAAGAATTTCTGACCAAGAATTTCATATCCAGTCAAATTAAGCTTCATATGTGAAGGAGAAATAAAATCCTTTTCATACAAGCAAATTTAAGGAATTTCATTAACACTATACCTGCCTTACAAGAAGTTCTGAAAGGAGGGCTAATCATGAAAAGGAAGACTATTACCATACACTACAAAAATGCTTAAATACCTATATCAGAGACCCTAAAAAGCAACCACACAAGCAAGTGTGTATAATAACCAGCCGAAAACATGAGGACACTAACAAGTCAGCATATAGCAATACTAACTTTAAATGTAAATGGGCTAAATGCCCCCAGAATAAAAGGCAATTTGGATAAAGAAGCAAAACGCAATGGCATGCTGACTTCAAGAGACACATCTCACAGGCAGTGAGATCCATAATCTCAAGGAAGAGGGATGGAGAAAAACCTATCAAGTGAATGGAAAACAGAAAAAAGCAAGAGTTGCTATTCTAATTTAAGACAAAACAGACTTTAGACCAGCAAAGGCCAAAAGGGAAAAGAAGGTTATTACATAATGGTAAAGGGTTCAATTCACCAAGAAGAACTAACTCTCCTAAATATATATCCACTCAATGCAGGAGCACTCAGATTCATAAAGAAGGCCTTAAAGACCTATGAAGAGACTTAGATAATCACACAATAATAGTGGGACATGACAAAACCCCGCTGACAGTATTAGAAAGATTACTGAGGCAGAAAATCAACAAAAATATTTAGGAGCTTAACTCAACACTTGACCAAATAGACCTAATACACACCTACAGAACTCTACCCTCAAACAATAGAACATGCATTCTTCTTATAGAGACATGGTACATACTCTAATAAAATTCAACACTTCATGTTAAAAACCCTCAACAAACTAGGCATTAAAGCACATACTTCAAAATAATAAGAGCCATATGACAAACCAACAGTCAATATCATACAGAATGAGCTAAAGCTAGAAGCACTCCCCTTGAAAATCAAAATAAGATAAGGATGCCCTCTCTCACCATGACTATTAAACATAGTACTTGTACTACCATAAGCAATTAGGCAAGAGAAATAAATAAAAGACATCAAAACAGGAAAAGAGGAATGCAAACTATCACTGTTTGCAGACAATAGAATTCTATACTTAGAAAAATCTATAGTCTCCATCCAAAGCTCCTTCATCTGGTAAACAACATCAGCAAAGTTTTAGGACATAAAATCAATGTAAAGCATTATGTCACATTCCTATACATCAACAACAATCATGCTGAGGTTGAAATTAAGAATGAAATCCCATTCACAATAGCAACACCAAGAATAAAATACCTAGGAATATAGCTAATGAAGCCAGCAAAATAACTCTACAAACAGAATTATAAAACACTGCTCAAATAAATCAGAGATGACACAAACTTTGGAAAACCATTCCATGTTCATGAATAGGAAGCATCCATATTGTTGAAATCGCCATGCTACCCAAAGAAATTTACAGATTCAATGTTGTTACTATCAAACTACCAATGGTATTATTCACAGAATTAGAAAACACTACTGTAAAATTTATATGGAACCAAAAAGAGCCCAAAAAACCAAGGCAAAAGAACAAAACTGGAGGTATGACGTTACCTGATACAAACTACACCACAAGGCTACAGTAGCCAAACCGCATGGTACACAAATATACACACAGAACAATTGAGCAGAGCAGAGAGCCCTGAAATAATGCTGCACACCTATAACCACCTGATCTTTGACAAAATGGACAAAACAAGCCATCGGGGAAGAACCCCATGTTCAAAAAATAATGTTGGGATAACTGGCTAGCCATATGCAGAAGACTGAAACTGGACCCGTTTGCTAATCCATATTAAGAAACAACAACAACAACAACTCAAGGTGAAGTAAATACTTAAATGTAAAACCTAAATCTTTAAAAGCCCTGGAAGACAACCTAAGCAATACTACCTTGGACATAGGAACTAGCAAAGATTTCATGAAGACATTAAAAGCAATTGCAACAAAACAAAAATTGAGAAGTTGTGCTATTGAAATGAAAGATCTTATTTACATCAAAAGAAACTATCAACAGAGTAAACAGACAACCTACAGAATGGAAGAAAATGTTTGCAAATGATGCATCTAACAAAGGTCTTACATCCATAATCTATAAGAAATTTAAACACATTCAGAAGCTAAAAACAAACCCATTCAAAACTGGGCAAATAATATAAACAGATACTTCTCAAAAGAAGTACATGTGGTCAACAAGCCTATGAAAAAATGCTCAACTTCACTAATCATTATAGATTCAAAACCACAATGAGATACTATCTCACCCCAGTCATAATGTCTATTATTAAAGTTACAAATGACAGATGCAGGTGAGGCTGTGGAGAAAAGGGAACTTCTGCACTGCTGAGAATGTAAATTGGTTCAGTAATTGTGGAAAGCAGTTTGGCAATTTCTGTTATAACTTAAAACAGAATAACCATTACACCCAGTAATCTAATCATTAGGTATATAATCAAAGGAAAATATATCATTTACTTAAAAGACATATGCAAGTGTATGTTTACCTTAGCACTATTCACAAAGATATGCAACCAACCTAAATGACCATCAATGGTAGACTAAATTTTAAACATGTGGTACATATACACCATGGAATATTATGAAGCCATAAAAATGAATTAGGTTATGTCCTTTGCAGCAACATGGATAGAGCTAGAGGTCATTATCCTCAGCAAACTAACTCAGGAACAGAAAATCAAATAATACCACATGTTTTCACTTATAAGTGGGAGCTAAATATTGAGTACATATTGACATGAACAACAGATACTCTGACCTACTTTAGGGTGGAGGGTGGGAGAAAAGTGAGGATTGAGAAACTACTTATCAAGAACTATGTTTATTACCTGGGTGATGAAATAATTTATATACCAAACCTCCAAGACAAGCAATTTACTTATTCAACAAATCTACACATGAACCCTTGAGCCTAAAAGTTTAATAATAAAATCAAATAAGGGCTCCTACTTGTGATATAGTTATTATTTTTAAAAGATCATTGTTGTAGTTAACTTGGTTGATTTTTAGAAGACTTGAACATGTGATATTTGAGAGAAAAGAAAATAATAGAATCAACAATTTAATGTTCATTAAGTCATACCACAGTGTTCATTTAACTTTTAACAGAATGGAGCAACATATTCTCTTCTTCCACTTGATCAATATATTTTCTTACTTGCTGAGTCAAGGTAAGACTCTACCTTCCTAGATCTCCAAACACGTATTTGTCGGTACCTGGATTCATTGCTGTTTAGCTCTTTTGGATCATTGATAATTTACATAATGAAATAACTTTTTAAAGCTTTATTGAGATATAATTGACAAATAGACTTTCATATGTTTAAGGTGTACAACATGATGATTTGAGGTACCTACAAATTGTGAAATGATTACCACAATCAAAGTACTTAATATATTCATCACCTCACAAAATCACCATTTGCATATGTGTGTGTCTCTGTATGTGTATGGTGATAACATTTAAGATCTACTCTCAATAGATTTAATGTATATAAAAAGTATTATTAACTACAGTTGTCATGCTATGCATTAGAGCCCCAGATTCATTCATCTTAACATTAAAACTCTGTACTGGTAATCAATATTTCCCCATCTCCCTCATCCCACAGTACCTGGCAACCACCATTATACCCTGTTTCCATGAGCCTGATATATTTAGATTGCCCATAAAAATGAGGTTATCCAGCATGTACCTTTCTCTCTCTGGCTATTTCACTTATCATTGTGCCCTCCAGGTCACTTCATGATAATATATATAAATACATATATATATAAATATATATATATGTACACACACACCATATTTATGTATAATATTATAATGTGTAATATTATAATGTTCTAGATATATATCACATTCTATTTTTCCATTCATTTCCTGAGGACTAAGGTTGTTTTCATGTCTTGGCTTTGTGAATAACGCTGCAATGAATGTGGGAGTGCTGATAGCTCTTCAAGTACTAATTTGATATTTTTTTTTATTTATCTCAAAGTGAGATTGCTGGATCATTTGGTAGTTTAAATTTTTTGAGGAACTTCCATGCTGTTTCCATAGTGATTGTACCAATTTATACCCCCAACAACAGTGTACAAAACTTCCTTTCCTCCTTATCCTTGCTTACAATTGTTTCTCCGGTAATTTTTATTATAGCAATTCTAACGTTCTGAACTGATATCTTAATGTGTCTTTTCATTTTTGATTCCTTTTTAAAATTTTTAATTATTATGAGTACATAAAGTTGTATGTATTTATGTGGTACATGTAATGTTTTGATTTAGACAAACTATGTGTAATAATTTACATTTCCCTCATGATTAGTGTTGTTGGGCATTGTTTTCATCTACCTGATGGCCATTTGCATGTCTTCTGTGGAGAAATGTCTACTGAGTTTTTTTGAATAGACAATTTAATATCAGAATTATGGTTATTATTATTATTATTTAAAGGCTGGTCAAGTGAAGCAGTGGGAGTGGAGAAGGAACAAAGAAATCTGTAACTGGTTGTGATCAATTAGTTGTAAACACCACTGCACTCGGAGCAACCAATTATGGTTATTATTGGTATTAATTCCTATGAGTTCCTCATTGATTTTTTATATTAATCCCTTATCAGATGCAGGGTTTACAAATATTTTATCTTATTCTATAGGTATCTCTTCAGTCTTGATTGTCAATTTTATTTCTTATGCAGAAGCCTTTTAGTTTGATGGAGTTCATTTGTTTACTTTAGCTTTCACTGACTATGCCTTCATTATATTATCTAAAAAATTATTGCCGAGACAATGACAAGAAGTGTTCCTCTATATTTTCTTACAGGAGTTTTACAGTTGCACATTTTATATTTAAGTCCTTAATCTATATTGATTTAATATTTGTGAGTGTTAAAAGGCAGAGGCTGATATGGCTTGAATTTGTGTCCCTGCCCAAATCTCATGTCAAATTGTAATCCCCAACATTGGAGGTGGGGCCTGGTGGGTTGTGATTGGATCATGAGTGTGAATTTCCCCTGTGGTGCTGTTCTCATGACAGTGAGTGAGTTATTGTGAGATCTGGTTATGTAAAAGTGTGTAGCACTCCCCTCTCTTTCTTTTTCTCTAACTCCAGACATGTAAGATGTGCCTGCTTCCCCTTCACCTTCTGCAATGACTGCATGTTTTCTGAGGCCTCCCCAACCATGCTTCCTGTACAGCCTGAGGAACTGTGAGCCAATTAAATCTCTTTTATTTATAAATTACCCAGTCTCAGGGGTCTTTATAGCAATGCAAGAACAGACTAAGACAGAGGCCCAATTTCATTCATTTGCATGAGGAAATCTAGTTTTCTCAGAACCATTTATTGAAGAAACTAAGCTTTTCCCCATTTCATATACGTTATTCCCTCATTAAATAGCCATTAATTACATATGCATAGGTTTATTTATAGGATCTCTATTCTGTTCCATTGTTCTATGCATCTTTTTTATGCTAATACCATGCTGTCATAATTACTACAGCTTTGTAATATAGTTTTAATTCAGAAGTGTTATGCCTCCAGCTTTGTTTTCTCTCAAGACTGCTTTGGCAATTCAGTCTTTTATGGTTCTATGCAAATTTCAGGATTTTTTTTTTAATTACTGTAAAAAATACCATTGTATTTTGGTAGTTATTGAATTATGATTTTACGTTAAATTGGGTATCATGGACATTTTAACAATATTAGTTTTCCAAACCATGAACATGGATTTCCATTTCTCCATTTATCTGTTTTCTTCAATTTCTTTCATCAATGTTTTACAGTTATCAGTGTATAAATCTTTCAACTCCTTGGTTAAATTTATTTCTATTCTATTCTTTTTGATACGATTTTAAATAAGGTTATTTTATTTATTTTCAGATAGTTTATTATTAGTGTATAAAACACAACCTGATTTTGTATCCTGCAGCTTTAGTGAATTAATTTGTCAGTCCCAACAGTTTTCTGGTTGAGTCTTTGAGGTTTTCTATATACAACATATTGTCATCTATAAATAGAGACAATTTAACTTCTTTCTGCCTAATTTGGATGCCTTTTATTTCTCTTTCTTTTGTAACTGCTCTGGCCAGAGCTCCCAACTGTATGTTGAGTAGGAGTGACTAAAATGGGCACCCTTGTCTTGTTCTTGCTGTTAGAGGAAATTCTTTCAGCTTTTCACTGTTGAGTATGATGTTAGATATGTTGGCTTGTAATATACGTCCTTTATTATGCTAAGATACATTTCTTCCAAACTCAACAGATTCTTGCCAGAAAAATAAAGCATATATGCAAAACTATGTATGTTCTATCATGGAGTTTATAATTTTACAAATTTAATAACTCTTGTTTTAAAAAATGAATATGAACGATTAATGAATTTGACTACTTGGAAGCTACCAAAATAAAGCAGTCAAAATCTAAGATGGTACCAGTTCTGCAACAAATGTATGGAAAAAGTCAGACACAGGATTTTTATTTGGCCATAAAAAATGTTCTAAATTTTTTGGCTATCTTTTAAATGGAAATCAGTGAAAATCTTTGGCCATCAGATAAACCGTTGCATTCTAGATGTATAGTCATTTCACTTCTCTAACCAATTAGATGACAACTAATTTTAATTTCTAAGGTAAAATATATGTATTACAAAAAACTCTTTGTTAATTTCAAATTTCACTGTATAAACACTAAGTATATCTTCAAAACAAAATAACACAAGCATATAGAAGCTACCAAGGATGCTATTTTATTAATTTATTATGACTATGCTTTTATTTTATTAACATTTCTTTTTTTGTTTACCAAAGCATTTGAATTATTGTTTTGTCTGAAAGTGTACAGCTATAGCTACTGATGAAGCCCACTTTATTTTATTTTGGACATTACTAATTTATTTTTAAACTTGGTTCCTGTCATTTCAGAAATCTGAATTTCAGATACCAAAACTTTTCAAGAAACTCACCATGATAAATCATGAAAATATATGTGATTTTGTTATTTTTCATTAGCATCTTGAAAACTACTTTATAGCTACATGAAGAAATGAATTTTAGAAAAGTTTGCAATTGATTATTGAAGGAATGCTATGTGTTATGTTATAGGCCAAGTATATTTGCTTTTTACACTGCTTGTTAGGTATTTATAGTGTGTGCATATGGTCAAAATTCTTAATTAAGACATATGTCTCTTCCTTATAAGAACTGTATCATTATATAATAAAATGTATTAGATCCATGCTTTCCACAAATTATTTCCAATAAATGTTTGTGTAATTACATTTACTTTAGCATTTTGCTTTACCTCTGACAATTCTGCTTTACCAATTTTTTAAAAAAATAAATAAATTTTATTTGCCAAAAACCAGGTGCCTACTTTAAGGTTAACTAATAATTTGGGACAAATATATGTCAAAACAAGACACATGATACAGTTATAGTTGTATTAAAATTTAAATACTATAGGTTAGAGGTTTTTAAGTTTTATCTATTAACTGTATCCAATAAGTGTTTGTCGCATAATTATTTTTATGAAGAAAGACATTCTACAATTTAGATTTTCATGTTAATTATCAATAATAATTAATGGTCAATTTCTGTTTTTATTTAGTAAGAAAAATGTATAGCTGGGTGCAGTGGCTCACACCTGTAATCCCAGCACTTTGGGAGGCTGAGGCGGGTGAATCACCTGAGATCAGGAGTTCAAGACCATACTGACCAACATGGAGAAACTGCATCTCTACTAAAAATACAAAATTAGACAGGCGTGGTGATACATGCCCTGTAATCTCAGCTACCTGGGAGGCTGAGGCACGAGAATTGCTTGAATCTGGGAGGTGGATGTTGTGGTGAGCCGAGATTGCATCATTGCACTCCAGCCTGGGCAACAAGAGTGAAACTCTGTCTGAAAAAATTAAAAAAAAAAAAAAAAGAAAGAAAAATATATACAAAAAATTCTTGCTTTCAATAATATTTAGCTGCACCCACATAACTAAGTATCTCCAGGGAATTGCAAATTTTCTTTTTCATATAATGATATACAAAGCTTTTTTAGGACTCTAAAATTTTTGTCAAGTAATTTTAAGTTTCATTCAAGATCATGATTTGTTGAAGTTTCTAAATACCTGTTCTGTGTATTTTTTTAAGCAATATGGCAGATATCTTTAAAAGAATATTTTTAATTTTTTTCCATTTGCTGGTTAAAAGTAAATTATTGAATTTGCCAGCTCATAAGGTATCAAATTGTAGTTTAAATGCCAATGTTTTATAAGCTAGCATTAAGAAAATTTTTCTGCTCTTAATAATACTGAGCCACTAATGTATTTTCATTTTAGTACAAGTGCAGATTCACACCAACAGCTGTTTCTTCAATATTTCATAATTTAAATGTAAAGTAGAATATGTATCATCAAGTCTAAATATCCTACAAAATTCCACTGACATCACTGAAGCTCAAGTAACATTTTATTCTTGCAGCTTCAAGTGACATTTCAAACGTGCAGCACAAATTAATTGTAAACATTTACTGATTTTAAGAAGACCTAAAAATAAATTTAATTTTATTAAAAGAAACATTATATGTATATATGTGTGTATATATACATACACCTATACATATATATGTCCTTTGAGTACAGAATCCCTAATGTTAAGATAATTCTATAATTACAGTTAATTATTTTTAAAAGGGATGATAAAGCATAGCTTGATTATATTGAAAGTTTATTGAGCAACATCTAGGATATAACTGAATCATTTAAAGGGTTAAAGCTCTTCAACTCACATGTGACCACCACATTATTATTAAGCAATAATTAATAGAGTAAAACTTTCTAGTATGCTAAGTGTTCTTCAATGTGAACTGAAACTGTGAAATGTTCTTAATGTAGAGGACTGCTCTTATTCTTCCACTGTTTCTGGTATTTTTAATTATCTTGAGTTCTCTGAATGTACTATTTTTATAAGTGAAAAATTCATTTACACATATACACACAAAAAAAACATAGAATAAGATGAGCAAAAAGAAAATCATACCTTTTAAGTGAAATCTTTTCATTATCCATTCCTTTTCTCTACACCTTCCTGAGTTGTCACTTCTATCCCTCACTTTTATCAAATGATTACTGGATCAGCCAATAAAGGCAGTCTTGATTAGTGTGAAACATTGGGTAACTACTGAAAAGTGCTGAGTGGGTAAAGAATAAATCAAGGGGAAATGAAGCAGTTCTAACCATATAAGAACATGAGTCAATCAATAATGAAAACAATTCATTGTAAAAGCAAAGTCCTGATAAAAGGAACCTTTAGCTGCTATGGTTTCTTTCACTGTTTTAGTCTTCAGAGAAATGAACTAAAGTGTCTTCAGATATTTAAAACAGATATAATCTCATTTTACATTGATAAATTAAACTTAAGAATGTTTTCCCTGAATAGCAGCAGAATAATATTAAGTACAAGGGGGCCCCAATTTATTTTATTAGAAATAAACAAAATCTTTTAAATAGCATTCTGTTGTAAGCTTTCATAAATAGATGTTACAAGTGCCATCCTAATAAATATAGTTTGTCTGTATCCTCATCCAAATCTCATCTTGAATTCCTATCTCTTGTGGGAGGGACCCAGTGGGAGGTAATTTAATTAAGGGGGCAGGTTTTCTCTTTTTTGGGGGGCAGGGGGGTTGTGGAGTAGCAGCTCCTACACTGGTGAGGAATTGTACAAAATAAACTCTATCTACCTCTGACTTAAGATTTAGTTCAAATTGTAGGGGAAAGACACATAAACAACTATTATACTGCAACATAGAAGGAACCAATTGCCATAATAGGGCTTAATAAAAATGTGCCAGGAGAGAATAGGAAAGAGGGATAGATAGGGCCATCATGATCCAGCAAGGTTCACAGGAATGCTGCATCCAAGGTGAGTCCTGAGAAAGTAGTAGAATTTCAAAATGTGGAATTTAAATTTATTCAATTCAACCAACACTTGTGGGACATTTATTGCATGTGGGGCTAGGCACATGCCCCTTTGTTATCATGAGAACACAAAGATAAATAAGATGTGGTCTCTGCCCTCCAGAGTGCTGACCAAGGCAGATGTTGTGCTAGCTGCTGGATATAGAGTGGTGGGAAGAAAACAGAAGTGGGTTCTAAGTCTCATGAAGTATATATGATGGAAATTTGTGTAATGGAATAGAAATTTTGAAAGAGAGTGGAAAGGAACTCGATGGAAAGAGCATAAAAAGAGACATAAATATGGTTGTCAAATGCAAGAGTTCCTCTCCTTGACTGAGCAGTTCACTTAGGGGAGTGAAGATGTGAATAAATACAGTGAGAGATAGTTTGGGTGACTAATAGTGTAGATGAATGAAGGGGCCATGTCCGGTGAAGTTTAGACTTAATTAATTGGGTAACATTATTTGT
Organism: Cheracebus regulus; assembly: GCA_963574635.1. NCBI lineage: Eukaryota > Metazoa > Chordata > Mammalia > Primates > Pitheciidae > Cheracebus > Cheracebus regulus. Next base: position 28,944 of record CAUYQU010083391.1, read on the forward strand.
GTAAAAGATGTTGGAAAATGGGGTTGATATCATCCAGGCTGTTTAGGAGGTTAACTAGTGACCACGTAAAGGACAGATTTGAGAAGAAAGAGGTTAGATGTGGGAAATTAGGTGAGAGGTGACTGCTCAGGACCATGTGAAAAAGGAAAGCTTTTTTTTTTTATGAGAGGAAAAAAGAAGAAGAAAGAGAAAGTGGGAGAGAGAACAGAAAATCTCCCGCTATTATTGTGCGGGAGTCCAAATCTCTTTGTAAGTCAATAAAAACTTGTGTTACATTGAAATCTTCCTCTATCCGTTTATTTTAAGTCTTTGTGTATCATTATGAGTTGGATCTGGATACTACGATGGATTTTAACTTTTTATTCAATTTGCCTGTCTGTGACTTTAATTAGGGCATTGTATCCATTTAAGTTTAGGATTAATGTTAATATTTGTGAGTTCAATATTGTAATTTAATGCTAACTGGCTTTTTTGCCCATTATTTGATGTAAATTCTTCATTGTGGATATACTCTTTACATTTTGATGAATTTTTGAGATAACTGATACTGGTTGTTCCTTTCTGTTTGTAGTGCTTCTTTTAGAAGATCTTGTAAAGCAGGCCTGGTGGTGATAAAATCTCTGAGTGCTTGCTTGTTCGCAAAAAAAT
>CAUYQU010083392.1:0-45577 GCA_963574635.1 Cheracebus regulus
ACACTCCTCAGGATATTATCCAGGAGAACTTCCCCAACCTAGCAAGCAGGCCAACATTCAAATTCAGGAAATACAGAGAACACTGAAAAGATATTCCTCAGTGAAGAGCAACCCCAAGGCACATAATCGTCAGATTCACTAAGTTGAGTTTTTTCCCTCACCATGGATATCCTTTTGCTCCAGTACTACTTGTTGAAAAGGCTATGCTGAGTTTTAATGCAGTAAAAAGTATCATTTATTTTTTATTGTTAGTGCTTTTAGTATCTTACTAAACATCAGGGTAAAAAACAAAGAAAAATGGCTATATTTTCGCTAAGTATCTTAAAGGTTTTTTTAAAAAATTTAATGAGATAAAGCATATGTACAATAAGATGCATACATTTTAAGAATACTGTTAGATGAGTTTTGACAGATGAACATTCGTATGTAACCATCAGTACAATAAAGACATCAATCATTTGCATCACCCCAAAAACATCACTGTCCCATTTACAGTTAAACCTCTGCCCACCCTCACCCTGAGACATCAGCTACTTTTATTTCTGTAACTATAAGTTAGTTTTTCCCACTTTGTGTCTGATTTCTTTTGCTCAGCATAAAGTTTTTGAGATTCATCCGTGTTGTTGCATATGTCAGTAGTTCATTTAATTGCCAAGTAGCTTTCTATTTTAAAGAAACACCAACATTTGTTTTTCCATTGATACGTTAATGGACATTTGGATCATTTTCAGTTTTGGGTTATTGTTAATAAAGGTGCTATAAACATTTGAATACAAATCTTTGGGTGAATGTATGTTGTTTTAAGTATTTTTTTCCATTTTATTTAAAAAGCAGTTCCAAGTAACACTAAGTAAAGTTTTAAAAAAATCAACTCTGGCCAGGTGCGGTGGCTCATGCCTGTAATCCCAGCACTTTGGGAGGCCGAGGCGGGCAGATCATGAGGTCAGGAGATTGAGACCATCCTGGCCATGGTGAAACCCCATCTGTACTAAAATAAAAAAATAATAATAATAAAAAAATTAGCTGGCCGTGGTGGTGCACACCTGTAGTCCCAGCTACTCAGGAGGCTGAGGCAGGTGAGTTGCTTGAATCCGGGAGACAGAGGTTGCAGTGAGCCAAGATTGTGCCACTCCACTTCAGCCTGGTGAACAAGACTCCATCTAAAAAAATAAATTAAAAAAAGAAAATCAACTCTTGCAGGCCAAACAAGGTAGAATGATGCTTAAGTAGGTACAAATAACATGGACTCTCTCAGGGATGTTCCAAGCAGACAGTAAGCACCTGCCTACGACAGGGAATTCTATTCAAGGGTTCTTTTCCTTCCTTCCTTCCTTCCTTCCTTCCTCCTTCCCTCCCTCCATCTTTCCTCCCTTCCTCCTTCCTTTTTTTTTGAGACCAAGTTTCGCTCTTGTTACCCAGGCTGGAGTGCAATGATGCGATCTCGGCTCACAGCAACCTCTGCCTCCTGGGGTTCAAGTAATTCTCCTGCCTCAGCCTCCTGAGTAGCTGGGATTACAGGCATGCACCACTATGCCCAGCTAATTTTTGCATTTTTAGTAAAGATGGGGTTTCACCATGTTGACCAGGATGGTCTCGATCTGTAGACCTAGTGATCCACCCTCCTTGGCCTCCCAAAGTGCTGGGATTACAGGCTCAGAGGTTCCTTGTGTGTCAGGGTTGCCTTTGGCAGTCTGGAGAAATCTATGGACCCTCTTCAGAATAATGTTTCATTTTTCCTATGTTCTTATTTCTCAGGCTGAGTAAATATGTGCAAATGAAAATACTGATCATGTAGTAGATGTATTTAACTTGACATATGAAACTTTAAAAAATTTCCAAAGTAGTTGTACCATTTTATGTTTCGCCCAGAAATATAAAAAAGTTACCTCACATGCTTGCCAATATGGTTAGTCTTTATTATTTTAACCATTCTAGAAGGTGTATAGTGGTATCTTATTGTGTACATGTTTTCTAAAATACACTTTTGTTTTTAGAGCAGTTTTACTGCAAAATTAAGCAGAAAGCAGAGAGTTCTCATATAAGCTCCCTGCCCTACACACTCATAGCCTTTCCCACGATCAACATCCCACACCAGAGTGGTCTACTTGCTACAATACATAAACCTACGTTAATACATCATAGTTATCTGCAGTCCATAGTTGACATTAGGGTTCACTCTTTTTGTTGTAACTTCTACGGTTTTGACAAATGTACAATGACATGTATTTACCATAGTACTCTCACTTACATAGTTTCACTCTCCTAACAATATTTTATACTCTGTCTATTCATGCTGTCTTCCAACCTAACCCCTGAACACCACTGATCTTTCTACAGTCTCTATAGTTTTGTCTTTTCTAATGTCATATACTTAAAATCATACACTATATTATATAGCCTTTTTAGATTGGCCTCTTACATTTATAATAAATGTCTTGTCTGATATTTAGGATAACTGTCCTAATACATGTCCTAAATTTTGAATAAATGTCCATGTCTTTTCATGGCTTGATAACTTTTTTTTTTAAAGAGAACTAAATAACATTCCCTTCTATGGGTGTACCACAGTTTATTTATCCATTCATTAACTGAAGGACATGCTGGTTGCTTCTAGGTTTTGGCAATTGTATTAGATTGTTTGCATCACAGTCTATGTGATGCAAATCATTTGTGCACAAATAAGATTTATGCATCACATCGCTACAGAGAAATAGCTGAGACTGGATAATTAATAAAGCAAAGAGGTTTAATTGGTTCACTGTTCTTCAGGCTGTACAAGCATGGCACTAACATCTGCTCAGCTTCCTGTGAGGGCCCCAGGAAGCACACAATTCTGTTGAAAGGCAAAGAGGGGGCAGGCATGTCACATGGTGAGAGCAGGGGCAAGGGGCAGGGGAAAGTCCCAGACTTTTAAACAACCAGAAATAATGTTTTATGTTGGGAATCCCTTAACCAGTCAAGTTGACACATATTAATAAAATTAACTATTGCAGTTAGATATGTAATTTGCAACTATTTTTTCCCAGTCTGTAGCTTGTCTTTTCATTCACTTAATAGTGTTAGACCAAAAGTTTTAAGATTTAGTTTAATTTACCAATTAGTCATAGATAGTGCTTTTTGATCATATTTAAGGACTTTTTGCCTAACACAAGTTCACAATTATATTCTCCTAAAAGATTTATAGTTTTATATTTTATATTTAATTCTATGGTAAATTTTCAGTTAATTTTTATATTGTATGAGGTATTGGTTGAGTTTATTTTTTAAGTATATCTTTGAGGAGCAACATTTATTGAAAAGACTGTTCTTTTTTCACTGAACTGACTTTTCATCGTTATCAAAAGTTGATTGATGGTCTGATGTAGTGGCTCTTGCCTGTAATCCCAGTGCTTTGGGAGACCAAAACAAGAGGATTGCTTGAGGCCAGGAGTTTGAGACCAGCTAGGGCAATATAACAATACAATTAAAATTAAAAAATAGCTGGACATGGTGACATGTGCCTGTAACCCTTGCTACTTAGTAGGATCACTTGAGCCCAGGAATTTGAATTTATAGTGAGCTATAATCACGCCACTGCACTTCGGCCTGGGAAACAGAGTAAAACCCTATTTCTTAAAAAAAAAAAAAAAAAAAAAAAAAAGTCCATATTTATATGAGCCTATTCTGGATATCTTTTCTGTTCCTTTGATCCATGATCTGCCCTTTCTCCATTATCACACTGCCTCCATTATTGTAGCTTTACATTAAGACTTAAAATCAGCGAGTGTGAGTCTTCCAATTTTGTTCTATTTTTCATAATTGTTTTGTTTGTTTTGGCTTCTTTGCCTTTTATATAAAGTTTACAATCAGCTTTTCTATACCTAAAAAAATGTCCTACTAAGGTATTGCTATGGTTTAAATGTTCCCTCCAAAACTCACGTAGAAATTTAATTGCCATTATGATGGTATTAATAGATGGAATCTTTACAAATGATGAAGTCATGAGGGTTTTACTCTCATGAATAGATTAATGCTATCATGAGCGTTCATTCCCCATTTTTTCTATCTTGTGCATGCACTTCTGTGCCATGTGATGCCTTCCATCTTGTTATGTTGCTGCAAGAAGGGGTACTCCCAAGCTTTCAGAACCATTACCCAAATAAAAGACCATTTTCTAATTTTATTTATTTAGAGACAGGGTCTTACTCTGTCCATCAGGCTGGAATGCAGTGGCATGATCATGGCTCACTGCAGACTCTACCTTCCCCTCCCCACCAGGCTCAAGTAATCTTGCCTACCTCAGCCTCCCAAGTGGCTGCGACCACAGGTGCATACTACCACCTCTGACTGACTTATTTTTACTTTTACTTTTTATAGAGACTAGGTCTCCCTATGTTGCGCAGGCTGGTCTCAAACTCCTGGGCTCAAGTGATTCTCCCACTTCAGCCTACCAAAGTGCTGGGATTATAGGCATGAGCCACCATACACAGTCTTTTCTCTTTAAATTACCTGGTTTGTGGTATTCTGTCATAACAGCAGAATATGGACTGGAACCAACATTGACCAGGACTGTGTTAAATCTGTAAAGTTTGGCCATTGTTGACAGAGTAACTAAACTGAATCTTTTAAATCATGGGCATAGTATTTTTTATTGGTTCATTTAGATCTTTGAATTCTTCTATCAGCATTTTATAGTTCTTAGCACTTATCTTGTACACCTATTTTAAGATTCTTATCTATTTATTTTTTAAACTATCTTTAATGGTACTATTGTAAAATTTTGGTTTTCAGTTGTTTGTTGCTAATATATATTTACAGAAGGGATTTGTGTAAGTTTTGTTGTTTTTTAAAAATTTTCCCCAGCTTTATTTACAAATAATTAGAAAATTAAAATTGTATATATTTAAAGTGAGTAACATGTTTTTATTTAAGTATACATTGTGAAATAAATATTGCTATTAAATTAACATCAATCACCTTGAATAATTATTTCTTTATAATTAGCAATTTTTTGGATGAGAATATTTAAGTTTGTCTTAGAATTTTATTTAAAAATAATTTAATGACAATTTATTTCACTTTAAAAAATTAAATGTTTTTCTCATAACTTTTGTTTTAACTTCTCCTCCCCCTACATTTTTTGTTATTAATATCACTAATTATAGTTTTTACATTGTGTATCTATTAAGAAATTATTATATTTCTAGTAACTTTAATTCTTTTGTTTTTTAACTCTTATACTAGAGTTAAAAGTGACTTATGAACCACCATTGCAGTGTTGACATTTTCTGAACTTTACTATCTTTAAATTTTACAGTGAGTTTTATACTTTTACAGTATTAGTTGGCATCCTTGTATTTCAACTTGATTAACTTCCTTTAACGTTTTTGTAAGGCTAATCTAGTGATGATATACTTCCTCAGATTTTGTCTGTCTGGGGAAGTCCTTATTTCACCTTCATTTCTGAAGGATAGCCTTGCCAGGTATAGTATTCTTGGTTTGCAGTGTTTTTCTTTTATCAATTTGAATATATAATTCTACTCTCTTTTGGCTGCAAGATGTCTCCTAAGAAATCTACCAATTGTATTATTATGGGAAAGGTATACTTTAATAACTAGTTTCTTTATTGCTTTCAAAATTCTCTGTTTCTGACTTTTGAGAATTTGATTATGATGTGTGTCAGTGAACATTTCTTTACATTTAATCTGTTTGAGGTTTCATGGATCTGGATGTTTTATTTCCCACTCCAGATTGGGATAGTTTGCTGTCATTATTACTTTAAATAAGTTTTCTACCCCTGTCTCTTGTTCTCCTTTTTCTCTTACTTCTATACTGTCTGTATTGGTTCTGCTGATGATGCCCCATTAAGTTCTATAGACATTCTTTACTCTTTTCATTGTTTTTTCTTTTTGTTCCTCTTACTGGGTAATTTCAAACCAGTTTTAAGTTCACTGATTCCTTCTTCTGCTTGATCCAGTCTACTGTGGAAGTTCAGTTGTGTTCTTCAACTCCAGACTTTGTTTGGTTCTTTATTAAGGTTTTTATCTTCTTATTGAACTTCTCAATTTCTTCATATAGTGTTTTATTTTATTTTTATTTTTAAATTATTTATTTATTTATTTTTTGAGATGGAGTCTCACTCTTGTTGCCCAGGCTGGAGTGCAGTGGCGTGATCTTGGCTCACTGCAACCTCCATCCCCCAGGTTCAAGTGCTTCTCCTGCCTCAGCCTCCCAAGTAGCTGGGACTACAGGCATGCACCACCATGCCTGGCTAATTTTTTTGTATTTTTAGTAGAGATGGGGTTTCTTCATGTAGGTCAGGCTGGTCTTGATCTCCCGGTGTCAGGTGATCCTCCCACCTCAGCCTCCCAAAGTGCTGGGATTACAGGTGTGAGCCACTGTGCCCGGCCTCATATAGTGTTTTCTTAGTGTTATTGAGTTGCCTGTGTGTCCCTTTACCTCATGTGGACCCCATTTTTTTTAAGGTTGGTTACTGGTGCTTTATTTTATTCCATTCGTGGTTTCATGTTTCCCTAATTATTCCTGATCCTTGTGGCCTTGAATTGGTGTTTTTGCATTTGAGGAAGTAGGCACTTAAGTCTTTACAGATTAGCTCTTTATAGAAAGCCCTTCACCAGTCAGCTCATCCAGATATTCTGGGCAAGCCAGTTCTTTGGGTCTGCTAGTGGGTGTGTCTGGCACCTGAGTCCACATGGGTTAGTGTGGCTTCCGGGTCTGTGGAGGCAGTCCTGGAGCTAGGTTCACTGTGGGGGTGCCTGCAGCTTGTGTCTGTACAAGCAGGTGTGGTGCTTGGGGCTATGGAGGCCAGCCTGACCCTAGTGCCTGGGTTGATGGAGGCTAGCCTGGTACCAGGGTTCACTGGAGAGGGTCTGGTGCTGTGGTCTGCAGTATAGTCAAGTGCTCCCTTTACTCTCCTTTCTCCATGTTGGAAGTATAAGCATACCTCATTGTACTGTACCTCACTTCATCATGCTTCATAAATACTGTAGTTTTTACAACTTGAAGGTTTGTGGAAACCCTGCATCAAGCAAAACTGTTAGCACCATTTTTCTAACATCATGTCCTTACTTTGTGTGTCTGTGTCAGCATTTTCTAGCGATAAAGTATTTTTTTAAACTACAGAATATACATTGTCCATTAAACATACTTAATGGACTACAGCATAATGTAAACATAACTTTTATAAAAACTGGGAAACCAAAGAATTTGTGTGACTTTTTTTTATTGTGATACTTGTTTTATTGCAGTGATACGGAACTGAACTTGCAATTTCTCCAAGATATGTCTGTATCTCTCTCCATGCTGTGCTGCATGGGCTTGGGGAGGAGTGATGTGGATAATTTGAAATTGTCCTTGCTGCCTCTTTAATGCATCTTTTTTTGCTCCACCCAAGTGCTGTAATCTCTCACTTGCCTTCTATCTTTTTGTTCTCCAGGTTTTATAAAGCTATTTTCATGTGTTAGTAGTTGTTCAAGTTCATGTTTCTTGAGGGAACAAGTGGCTTGTTTGTAAGCTGACTTGTATATCTTTTTACATCTGACGGTTTATCCTGTGATCTTACTAACTCAGGATGTTTTTGTAGATTCTTGGCAGTTTTCTAAGTAGAATAACCACATTATTGTTTCTTTCCTTCTTGGTTTGGTTTTTATTTGCTCTTCTTTTTACTTGTTTTCTAAGATAGAAACTTAGGCTACTGATTTGACACCCTTATTCCTTCATAACATATGCATTTGATTGCATAAATTTTCCTTTAAGTACTGCTTTAGTACATCCCACACATTTTGATATGTTGGATGTTTATTTTTTATGTACTACTGTACTATATCTTCTAATTTTCTTTTGACTTCATCTTTGACCAATGAAGTATTCAGAAATGTATAATTTGTAAATATTTGGGGGATTTTCTACTTATTTCTCTGTTACTGCTTTCTAGTTTAATTCCACTTTGGTTAGAGAACACATTTTGAATGTTTTAAATCTATTAAGATTTGTTTTATGACTTAAGACACAGTTGATATTTGTGAATGTTTCATGTGCACTTGAAAACAATGTTTATTCTGCTTTCGTTGGGTCAAGTGGTCTAAAAATGGGATTTAAGTTAATTTGGTTCATAGTGATTTTCAAGTATTATATATCCTTGCAGATTCCTACCTAGTTGTTCTAATGATTACTAAGAGAGGAGTGTTGAAATCTCCAACTATACTATTATTTTTCTATTTCTACCTTTACTTCTGTAATTTTTGCTTTATGTATTGTCACAATATTTTGTTAGGTGCTTGCTATGTATTTTCGGTAGGTTGATACTTTTAACTATTATACAGTGTCCCTCTTCGTCTTTGGTAACTTTCCTTCATTGGAATTCTACTTTTTTGATATTAATATGACAATTCCAGCATTCTTTTGGTTAGTATCTGCATGGTATGTCTTTTTCTATTATTTAGTTTTTAACCTAGCTGTGTGTTTTTATTTAAACTGGGTTTCCAGTCACTAAAAATCATTATAATCTTATCAGATTATCTAATAACTCAATTATCTCTCTGTTGGCTAAACTCAGTCATGGGATAGAACCTACTTTCAAGGAAGGTTGCATACTATAGTCCTTTATCTGGGCATGTTGCCTGCACACTTAAACACAAATATACATCTGTGTATACACACATTCACATACATCTGTGTTTTGTTTCTAAAGAAAAGGTGAGAGTGGGTGTTTGTATAAGCATCTAGCTATTTCTGCTTTAATATGCTTTTGGTATTTGTAAACTGTCTTTATACAATAAGGACATGTCTAATCATTGTTTCCCTTCTGGAATAATTAATCAATTTATTTGATCTTTTTATATAACATTTTACATGTTGTTAATTTTTTTGTTCAAGTTATTCAATATGTATTGAATATAAAAACTCATTTCTAGTGAATCACAGAGAGATAATCTTGTCTTTGTTTAAAAAAATAAGCTTGCTTTGTCAAGGGGGGCTTAATATTTCAAATTTCATAGCAGCAATTTATTGTCGCAACTTAAAGACTGTTTCTATTTTAAGAATACATTTTTCTTCAAAATAAAATCAGAAATTGGAGCATTAGCCATATTACATGCCTCCCCATGCATTATAAATCAATTTCCAGACTTTTAGGGACAAACTTTCATCCTAGAAGCCCAGAGTGTCAGCAGTGAGCTAGGGAGAGCAGTGGGCTGTTATATCACACCACTGTTGGAAGCATCAGGTCACATGTAGCACTGTGTGTGTGCCATTCCCCCTTTCCTGACTAAAACAAACTATTTAAATACATATCTAAAAAACAAAAGAATACAAAATACTCTTTTAATACAACATGCATGCATATTTACTACAGCTAAATATATTACGCATCTTCCTATCAAGCAGCATCCAATGTGGTGAAATGAAAAACAGTAAATCTAGGAATTACATATCAGCATTTGTGATGCTTATTCCTTCTGTTTAGTTATTTGCCTCTAGACTGAAGCATTCAAAACAGAAAATTATATTCAGAGTGAAAACTCTTAGCTGGATAATGGAACCTATCATTTTAGGTTTTTCCTGTATTTCCTAAAAATACCTATATTAGGTATACTTTTTCCAGTATTACTCCTTATCTTTACCTTAGTCCTTCTTCATTTTTGATTGTCATTGTGCTCTCAGCTACACCTGAAAATTTCTGATTTTTCCCAAATTGGGAAATTAGTCCACTTTAATTAATCCATTAAAGTTTGAAACTATTTTTTCATTGTCTTGTGGTTCTATTTGTACATTTTAATTTACTGTAATTTAAAAATGTCTTTCTAGTTTCAACAAATATTATACTTTTCCTTGGAAAATTAAAATCTACCAAAAAATTACTTCTTAAGATACATGTATATATCTTAAACATATATGTAGTTCTTCATAGTAAAGAAAGATATTTGGTTAATAACTGATTTACACATTTTCAAAAACTGCTCTAAACAAATTTACAAATATGCACTAGGTATAGTGACTTAGAAGTGGAGGAAGTTTACAATAAGGTGGCAAGAAATAGGCTGGTTGTGGTGGCTCATGCCTATAATCCCAGCACTTTGGGAGGCTAAAGTGGGCAGATCATGAGGTCAAGAGATCGAGAGCATTCTGGCCAACATGGTGAAACGCTGTCTCTACTAAAACTACAAAAGTTAGCTGGGTGTGGTGGCATGTGCCTGTAGTCCCAGCAACTCGGGAGGCTGAGAAAGGAGAATCACTTGAACCCGGGAGGTAGAGATTGCAGTGAGCCAAGATCATGCTACTGTACTCCAGCCTGTTCAAATATTTAGAATATATATAAAAAAAAAAAAAAAAAAAAAAAAAAAAGGAAAAAAAAAGATGGCAAAAACTAAACCCTAAACCCAAAAGAGTCATTTCCAAGACTCATGGATTATTATCAAAATCAATGTGTATAAATTCTCGTTTCCATTTTAAATTATGCTATTTTATATATTTCTTCATATCTAGAAATAAAATGCACAAAATAAACATATAGCAAGTAAATATCAAAGAAATTTGCTGTTCTGAAGATATAGAATGATTATTAAAGGTAAGTGAGACACTTAAAATTTCATAACCTGGAATGAGAGAGAAACAAAAAGATAAGTGGGTGACAGAGGACTACTTACAGCTATGGCCTCAGCCTCCTAATATTGTTTTCAGTTAATACAATTCAGACAGAAGCAGAAATTTTTAATTTAGAACACAGAAGAAAATCCAATGGCATGAAACAAATGTCATACAAAATAATTATTGAATGTCATAGCAAGTAAAAATTTTATGTGGCGCTGAATTGACTCTGACATAAATAAACACAGGAGGATATAAAAAAGGAAAGTCCAAGAGAAAATGATCAGCACATAATTATTATAAAAGCAAGGCAGGCTTTTAAATAATTGCCCTGCCATGAAGTAATTTCCATTATTTCACAAACATTTAATTAGTATTTTCCCTAGCATAACAATGGGCTTATAATGACTGCCTCTTATACACTGTTATTTTGTTTGGGTTAGACAGTAATTATGGGAGGTAAAATTTCACCCAACATGATAAAAATTTATTCAGCTGAAATTAAATAAGGATGCTGTTAAAGACTTGCTTCTGGAAAATGCCAAAGCCGAGAATGTCTAGACAAATCTTGAAAGAACGCATAATTTTCTGTAATTTTGCACATGTACAGCAGAGGGCACTAATATAATTATAGTAGTTAGTCCTTATGGGAGTAATTATCTGTGATTCTGGGATTCACTGGCAGTAGTAAACTAGAAAGTTTTTCTCATCTTTATCAATGAATAGTTTCCTCCTATCTAAATAGGGAAATTCTTTGCATGAAATTTACTTAATTTTTATAGCTAAAGGGCTATAATAATAGAAAGTTAATGTTGATTATTCCCTAAGAAATCAACAACACAATGAGTGATCTTTGAGCATCATAAACCAGCTTCCTCAAAAGGCCAATAACACTCTATCAACCTTTCTCCCACTTCCTCTTGCTCTCACATAGGTACACTCACCTAACTACATCTTCTCCCAAAACACCATCCGAGAAATCTGAAAGTGGAAAAACTTTTGGCTTTGTTAGCAGCTTTTTATGATACAGTTGAAGCACTGTTTGTAATGATCTCCACGTGGTGATGGAAACTTTGAGACAAATGGAAAAGAAAAAGACCAACAATTTGCTGTTACAGAAGAATGAGAAAGCTAACCAAAATCACACTCAAAAATGTTTCATCACAAGGTGGGAGGACAGATGGTCAAACAGGTTGTCACGTTCCAGGTTAAATTAATAGAATAATTGCCATCCTATGCAAAGCATAGAGTGTGTATGATAGAGAAAATTATCAGTTGCTTTATGAATTTAGTGTTAGATGCATGGTAATACAGATGTGATCATAGCATGTGCCCTGCTTTCCAGAGCTGAAAGTCTAATGGTAAACAGCAGATATACTAACACATAATCACTTAAAAATTAGATAAAATGTGGTATATCCTGAGAGTGCAGAGAATAGAGTATGACTCTGGAAACCTCTAGGAGCCAGAAAGGACATGCAGAAACAATGACATTTAAACTGGTCTTTAAAGACTGGGTAGGCATTTTTTTAGCTAAAGAAATGGTGGAAAAATCTACCAGGAAGGTAGAAACTGCTCGTGCCAAGGCTTAGAGGCATGAAAGGCTAATCCCAAAATAAATACATCTCTAGTATTCAAGGGAACATCTAACTGGAAGCCACGATTCTATATTAGGTGGAAAGTAATTTTATTATGCTATTAAAGTAATTCACTGTGGATGCTTAAGAAATTTAAGAGGTGTGTTAGCTTTGAATTTTAACAGAGGACTTTGTTATTCCGGGAGTGTCTTTAACTATATGTGGGTATATGGGAGTAGGGAGAGTATTTGTTTCAGTGCTTTTTACTACAGCATTTTCCTATTTTGAGAAGCTGACAGGAATCAGGAACTTGGCAGCTTGTTTCTGAAAGATTGTTGCTCTTGATTCTAGAAATTTCTGATTGCTAGCACTTAGTTGATGTTGTGGTACATTGACTCGGAAATATTTTATTTTATAACCAGAAATTATAGAGATAATATATATTATTTTCATTTGTTATTTTCTTCTGGTTACTGCATTACTGTTGAAAAATTAGTTATGGTCAGTTACATGGTCAGAAGCAAGTGTCCTCAGAGGGTGAAAATGAGAATTATTTTGAGATCAAGAATTACTACAAAGCCAGTTACCCATATGATTGTGGCCTATGCATATTTAAGGGCCTACAAAATATTTGAGTCCTGAAAAATAATTTATTGGCCTTCAAATACTCAAAAATGGCAAAATAAAAAATAATATATATCTAATTAAGTGTACATAAGTAAGACTAACCACTCAGCTTCATCTTAACCCTTTCCTAGCTATATAAAACATTTTAGTGTGGGATCTAATGCATTTTGTATGTTTGATGTGATTTCAAGAAAGGCCTCTAAAATTAAGTGTTCATGGTCTTCAAGCTCTTCATATTTACATATCTCTGCTCATTCTATTCATTGCATCCACATCATTTTACATTTGCATACTGTTCTGGGCATCCTTAATTACAAGTATCAACCCACTTGTTTCTAGGGAGACAGCAGGAGACAGCTCCTGTCACAGGAGCCACAGGCCCCAACACTTGGTCTTGATCACATTTCATTTTTGTTATTGGGGGCTGGTTAACAGTAACCCAGTTCCCTATGACACTGCTTAACCCAGAAATCATGTCTGGTTCTAGGTGGTCAAAGAACCAAAAAATGTCTATCTATCATATTTCAGTTTACAGATACATTTTAAGTTATTTCATAGGAAATATGTATCACATAGTTGCCAATTTTTATGTTACCTACAAGATGTTTCTTTTAAATTTGCTTTCGAAAACTTAGAATTCAATGAAACATATTACATGTTATTTATAACAGAAACATGTTACAAATGATTAGTCATTTTTTAGTTTGACCTACAAAATCTCATGGAAACATAATAAACCTATGTTAGTCTACCCCTCTAGAGAACTCTCACTAATACAGGTATATACAGGTATATTAGTGTATATATATATATGTATATATAGACTAATACAAAAATATATACTAATATTATATGTATATTTGTATGTATGTATACTATACAAAATCTCATGGATACATAATATACCTGTATAAGTTCTACTCCTCTAGAGAACCCTGACTACTACAGGTATACACGGGTATACTAATATTAATATATATATTAGTATATTAATATATAATATTAATATATATATTAGTATATTAATATATATAATATAATATATATTAATATATATTAGTATACCCGTATATACCTGTAGTAGTCAGGGTTCTCTAGAGGGGTAGAACAAATATATATTTGTATATATATATATACTATTCATTGCATCCACATCATTTTACAGTTGCATACTGTTCTGGGAATCCTTAATTACAAGTGTCTACGCATTTGTGTGTGTGTGTGTGTGTGTATTTACACACTTGTAGATACTTGTAATTTATATAAATATATATATATATAAGGGGGAGTTTATTAAGTGTTAAGTCACATGATCACAAGGTTCCGCAATAGGCTGCCTGCAAGCTGAGGGGCAAGGAAACCCAGTCTGAGTCCCAAAACTGAAGAACTTGGAGTCCAGTGTTCCAGAGCAGGAAGCATCCAGCATGGGAGAAAGATGAGGCTGAGAGGCTAGGCCAGTCTAGTCTTTTCATGTTTTTCTGTCCACTTTATATTCTAGCCATGCTGGCAGCTGATTAGATGGTGCCCACCCAGATTGAGGGTGGGTCTGCCTTTCCCATTCCACTGACTCAAATTTTAATCTCCTTTGGCAACACCCTCATAGTTACACCCAAGATCAATACTTTGCAACCTTCAAACCAATCAAGTTGACACTCAATATTAACCTTCACAATACCTAATTTATTTTAAACACAATTTCAACATTGTTAAAAATATAGTCTCTCCCAAAATAACTAAAAGCAGAGACTCAGACAGCTACTTAAATACCAGTGTTCTTAGCAGCATTATACGCAGTAGGCAAAAGATGAAGACAACCTAAATATCCATCAGCAGGTGAATGGATAGAGAAAATTTAGTATATAAAGATAATGGAATGTTATTCTCTCTTAAAAAGGATTGAAATTTGGATGCATACTACAACATGGATAAACTTTGAAAATATTATGCTAAGTTCATACATCAAAAGACAAATATTTCATGATTCTTCTTATATAAGGTAACGACAATAGACAACTTCAAAGGGGCAGTAAGTGCAAAACAATAGGAATTGGAGAAAGGGGGTAATGGGGAGTTATTGCTTAATGGATATAGAGTTTCTATTTGGGATAAAGAAAAAGTTTTGGAAATTGATCCTGGTGATGTTTGCACAACATTGTGCATATACTTAATGCTACTGAGTTGCACATCTAAAAGTGGTTAAAATGGTGAATTTTACATTAGATATGTATCTTACCACAGTAAAAAAAAACTTGTTTCCAAAAAATAAACTCTTTCTTGAGTTCCACCTCCAAAAACCAGGAGCCTAGTTTCCCAAATATGGAACAGGGAAAGATGTTTACAGCAATTGCAGTGATAGTAGGGTTTGGTATAAAATAGAATTTTACATTTTTCTAATTCTGTGTGTCTAATGAAAATGTAATAATTTATACCAGAATTAGAGTTTGTACTTTATAAGTGTAGCATCCAGAGCCATGCCCCATGCTAGCCTTTCAGTCTCCTTTCCCAGGACCCTCTGCTTCTGTCCGCAATATCACTAACACTGCAGAAAAGAGGGGTTGTCCTACCTGGTTAAGTGAGAAGAATAGGAAAATGGAGTAATGGGAAAGCAACACTATGGCCAGGACTACGTGTGAGCTGTGATTTGAAAGCATGAACTGCCCCTGCTTTTGTTGTTTATTTAGTATTGAAAAGATGGAGGCGAAATCAGGAATTAGAAGAATTATAAGTAAAATTTATCTGACCGTGTTTGATCCTGTTGGTTGCCAATCGTAGCAGACACTTTAGGCTATTTTGCTAATATGGCCTCTCCTCCTCTTTCCTATTAAGAGAACACTAATTTTTGTTTGGGATTGTAATATGTTTACTTAAAAAAACTTGCTTTTCCATCTCTCTTTCAATTAGTTGTGGCCTGATAATGTAGTTTGGTCAATGAGATGTAAGTGGAAATCTACTAGGGAATTTGGGGAAAGCGTTTGCTTTTATGATGTAAGTCCATGCCCTTCCTCTTCCCCTTTGTCTATCCAGGGAGGAAGGTGTAATCTTAACAATTATAACAACTTGTTTTCATTAAGATGGAAGTCCTTTGCTCAGTTCAACAGAATAAGAATTTAAGAGCTAGCTGGTGTTGTTTGTGACATTGAGTAGTGTGGATTTCCTAAATCTGGGCTTCTTGAAAGGTGAGAAAATAAACACCTATGTACTTAAGCTACTGATAGGTACAAGTGGCATTCATCTACTGGGGAAGGGTAGAAATTCCAGCTAAAAGGAACAGAATCCAGAGATCAGAAGTAATGGCTGTGTAAGGTAGAGGGTAGGGCTGGAGAATAAGTGGTTTATTTTGGTTGCAGCATAGAGTATGGAAGAAAAAGCAGTGGGAAATAATACTGAAAAACAATGTTGAGTCAGAAAGTAGTAGAAAGCCTGACATACTAGGTTAAATAACTGAATTTTATTATGAAAGCAGCAAGGAACCACAGAAGGTCTCTGTATTAGTCTGTTCATATGCTGCTGTGAGGAAATACCCGAGACTGGGTAATTTATAACGAAAAGAGCTTTAATTGACTAACAGTTCCACATGGCTGGAGAGTCCTCAGGAAACTTAAAATCACTGCAGAAGGCACCTCTTCACAGGGTGGCAGGAGAGAAAATGAGTGCCAACAGGGAAAATGCTTAAAAAACCATCAAATCTCATGAGAACTTACTCATTGTAAGAACAGCACGGGGGAAACCATCCCCGTGATTCAATTACTTCCCATCAGGTCCCTTCCACAACACGTGGGGATTATGGAAGCTATAATTCAAGATGCGATTTGGGTTGAGACCCAACCAAACCACATCAGTCTCTGTTCTGCCATGTGCCATGCTGAGAGCTATGCTTAGTCAAGCAAGGACTGGCTGTAGTGGTTCAACTGGGTGAGAACAAGTAGGAGACTATTTCACTGACCTAGGTTAGAATGAATGAAGGTCTGAACTTGGGTAGGGGTAGTAGGACAAGATGGGAACTGTGGGTAGTGGGCAAAATATTTAAGGCAAAAATGGATAGATATTGATATGTGGAGTGAATAGAGGGAAACTTGCCTACTTCTGACTTTCATATTTTGATAATTGAATAGAATATATAGAGACTGGCTTGGCATCCTGATTTCTTTCTTTTAGAATAAAACAGAAAAAAGATATTATAGATGAAGATTTCTTTCTAAAGGTGAAAACCCTGATGTATGACCTGTATTTGTCTTCTTCCTGGTTTCAAAATTACTTTGGTCAAGATTTTAATGAAGCAAATCCTTTGGAACATAGACTATATAAGAGGTTAGTGATGATTTTTTCACTGCTGTTTCTCCAGCACCTAGAAGAATGGCTGGCACATAGCAATCCTTCAAAACGAATTTGTTGAATGATTAAATGGAGTATCCATTATTTTTGGAAATTTTTTAGAAATGCAGTTGTTTTTTATTTAATGATATTAGTGATTTTTAGATCAGAAAAGGAGTCTAAGGATTGCCTGATCTAGTCTGTTCATTTTAAACAAAATGAACTGGATTCACAGGGAATTATGGTACACAGATATTATAATTTTGCTTGTGTATGTGTGTTACATTTCTAGGGACTAGTAAACCAAAAAGAGAAAATAATCAGTACCTCTGTGCAAATTCTGTCTAGGACCATCTTCAAATTAATAAGTACATATTTCTTGTCTTCTGTATTTCTAATACTGTTAAAGATGTGATAGGATATTTTAAAAGGAGACTGAGACCTGAATCTTATCTTCAAAGAAATTACAGTTTAGGGAGAGAAGATTAAGGCACATGAAATATCTAGAATGCACTCAAGAACTATAATTGGGTAGGACTGGATAGGTGAGTTCAGGAAAGGGAGAGAGTAGTGTGTCTTATAGACTGTTCAGTAAAAATTAAAAATATATATTTATATAAGAACATAAATGATGACATTTATCAAATAACCAGCTAGTATGAAGCTTAGCAGAGCAGAATTCAGAATGAATTCAAAAACAGTGGCGTGAGTGTAACAAGGTGAATTTAATAATACTTTAATAATACTTAATAAGAATTTAATGATTCCTAACATTTATTGAGCATCTACTATGAAACAGGGAAAGAGTAAAACAGTGTTTACTGACATTGTTGCTTTTGATCCATACTGCCCCATAAAGCTTGTTTTAATCCTTATTTTTAGCTTAGGTAATGTTCAAAATGTTAAATAATAGATAAATCATGAATCCATGCTTCAAATTCAGATTTAAACTCTTACTACTACATCACACTGCCTTGATGGCTTTAAAAATGATAAATGTAACCTTCTACATTTATATATTTAGTATGAAGCACCTCATCAGTTTGGGGTACAAATCTGGACATTTATCCTTATGATAATCAAAGTAAATATTTAAGACCTCACCAGCACAATTAATGAGATGTTCATTCTTTGTTTTGGAGCTTCCCCTTTATGTTGTCTAGAGTCTAATTCTGACTAAAAAAGCTCATTATGATTCTAACAGCCAGAGGAGAAGAGGCCTGGAAATGTTCCTATTTTGAAAGTTCTGAGTTCCACCTGTCATTGCTTCCATGGCGTCTTTGTCTGTGGCTGAGAACTGACCCTGCATGTTGGACGTAACTTTCTTGTCTGAAGTGGTAATGGCACCCTTCCTGGTGCAGAACCCTGCACAGGTCACATCCGTTCTCTTTAGGGGAAGATTATCCCATACTCTCCAGCTGCATGCTGGACCAAAGGCAGTTAACCCTCGAACTTCCAAGTTTACAGCTCTTTGGTTTATATTCAGCTGCTCAGCCATTGTCCTCAAGCAGATGTTTGGTGGCAAGAGTCAACTTAAATTTCCAGTGCAAGTCATGCTCTATGGTCAAAACTGGCCCTCACTCTACAAGCTCTTTCAGTAAAGTACTCAATCTGAGGCTACCAGTCCAGACATTCCCTTCTCTCATGGGCCCGTTTCTACCGCTGGTCCTCAGTCAGGACCATCTCAATTCACTAGATCTAAAACAATGTTTAGGCCAAGCACAGTGGTTCACATCTGTAATCCTAGCACTTTGGGAGGCCAAGGCAGGAGGATTGCTTGAACCCAGAAGTTCAAGAGCAGCCTGAGGAACATGTCAAGACCTCATCTCCATAAAAAATCCTAAAGTTAGCTAGTTGTGGTAGCATGTGCCTGTGGTTCCAGCTACTCTGGAGGCTGAGATTGGAGGATTGCATGAGCTTGGGAGTTGTGGCTGCAGTAAGCCATCATTGCACCACACCACTGCACTCTAGCCTGGATGACAGAGTAAGACCCTGTCTCAACAACAACAACAAATAAAACAATGTTAAATCTCTAAGAAGAACAGGATTTGCTGCCTTTCCTTCAAGACACTATGTGTCTCATGCATATTTATCTAACTACTATATAGCAATGAGTTCTACACACCTAACCAGATATATGCTGATGACTTCCGAATGTATATTTTGAGATCAGAATCTTTTCCAAGAATGTTATATTTGCATGTTCTTTTGCCTACTCACATCTTAATTAGAAGTCTCTTAACATTTCAAATTCAGTATATCTCAATGGGAACTTTTTTTTTTCTTTTTCTGAGATGAAGTCTTGCTCTGTCGCCAGTCTAGAGTGCAGTGGTGCCATCTTGGCTCACTGTTGCCTCCACCTCTGCAACCAGTCGGGTTCAAACGATTCTCATGCTTCAGCCTCCCCAGTAACTGGAACTACAGGCATGTGCCACCACGCCAAACAAATTTTTGTTTTTTTAGTAGAGATGGGGTTTCACCATGTTGACCAGGATGGTCTCAATCTCCTGACCTTGTGATCTGCCTGCCTCAGCCTCCCAAAGTGATGGGATTACAGGCGTAAGCCACTGAGACTGGCTTTTTTTTTTTTTTTTTTTTTTTTTTGAGACAGAGTTTTGCTCTGTCACCCAGGCTGGAGTGCAGTGGCTCAATCTCAGCTTATTGCAACCTCTGCCTCCCGGGTTCAAGCGATTCTTTTGCATCAGCTTCCTGAGTAGCTGGGACTGCAAGCACGCGCCACTACACCCAGCTAATTTTAGTATTTTTAATAGAGGCAGGGTTTTACCATGTTGTTGGCCAGGCTGATCTCACACTCCTGACCTTAGGTGATCCACCCACCTGGCCTCCTAAGGTGCTGGGATTACAGGCGTGAGCCACCACCTGGCCTCAAAGGGAACTTTTGATTCCCTGCCTCTAATCCTGTTCATCCAGTAGTCTTCACCACCTCAATTTATGGTACCTCCAACAATTCAGATTTCCAAACCAAGCTCTGGCAGACCGGATCCTTCCTTTGCTGTCTTCTTTCACACACAATCCATCAAGAAGTCCCGTCAGCTCACCCTTTGTAATACATCCTGAATACCACAGTATCTGTTTTCCCCCTGCAAACTCCCTGGTCCAAGCCACCATCATCTCTTGCTTGGACTGGTCTTCCTGCTTCTGTTCCTCTTCCCCCAACCCCACAATCCATTCTCTCCACAGCAGAGTGGTGTTTCATTAATGTAGTGAAATCGTATCTCTCCTCTGATTAAAATCTTTCAATCATTTCCTGTTTATCTTAGAATAAGGTCCAAACTCCTTCCTTCATCTTACACCACATTTCCTTTCACACTTCCTAATTCTAGCCATACTTGCCTTTGTTCTGTTTTTAGAACACACCAAGCAACTTTGTACCTCTGGTCTTTTGTATTTCCCATTCACACCCCAGACTTTCTGAATAGTTGGTTCCTTCTCATTTTTCAGATTTCAGCTCATATTCCACCTCTTCAGAGGGCCCCCCTTAATTGACTTAATGAAAGTAGTCCCTGCCCAGATAGTCTCCATCACACTGCCCTTTTCTTTCCTTTTTAGCACTTATTACACTCTCTATGTTGTTGTTGTTGAAGTTGCTTACTTGTTTGTCAATTTACTTTCCCCATATGAGTTCAGGAAGGTAGGAATTGGTTGGCCTTGGCTTTTCTGTATCTCCAGTGTTAAGCTTCTAGCACATATTAGGTATTGCACACATAATTTGATTAACTATTGACTAAGTGAATAATTGTGAGACATCTTTTATGCATCCCAGAAGTGTAAAAGCATGGCATATTTTTTGACAGCTTAACTCAGTGATTCTCAATTCTGGCTGCATGTTAGACTTATCTGGGGAATAAAAAAAAAAAAAAAAAAAAAAGCAATGCTGGGTCCCATACCACATCCATTGAATCATAATGTCTGGAGATGGAACCCAGGTAACATTCTTTTAAAAGCTCCTTTACGTGATTTTTATCTACAACAATCACAAGGGAACTGGGGGTAACCATCATTCCTTTTTTCTTTAAACTCCAGGTTAGCTTCTTTATCTTATTTGAGACTTTCAGCATGATTTATATGTGGGATTTTCTTGTGGATTACAAAACTTTTTCCCTGGCCATGTGAATATTTTATCCTTCTGAGAATCAGCTTCTTTGAGATTGCAGGATAATAGACATTTCCTGGGAAATGGATGTGTTATCCCTCACAATCTATAAAGCACTGCAGTGTTCAGATTTCACTCAAGCTTTTGATTTATGTTTATACCTTCAATGTCCTCATTGTCTGATACTCTCCCAGATAGGTCCATGGTGTGCTTCCCAGTCAGTTGAGGTGTTTGCTTATTCTTTATTAGAAATGCTTTTCTTGACTACTCTACCTAAAATGGCACCTTACTGCTGTTATTATTCACTGTTCTTCCTTGCTTTTTAAAATATGTAGCATCACTAATTAACAATATATTTATTTGTTTATGATATGTTTTCTCTTAGTAGAGCGTAAGCTCTGTAAAAGCAAGAATTGTGACTGTTTTGTTCATTGATACATTCCTAGAAATGTTCAATAAATGCTTGTTAAAAGAGTTAAGGAATGAGTAGGCTGGGCGTGGTGGCTCACACCTGTAATCCCAGCACTTTGGGAGGCCAAGGTGATCACCCGAGGTCAGGAGTTCAAGACCAGCCTGGCCAACATAGTGAAACCCTGGCTCTACTAAAAATATGAAAATTAGCCAGGCATGATGGCAGGTGCCTGTAATCCCAGCTACTCAGGAGGCTGAGGCAGGAGAATCACTTGAACTTGGGAGGTGGAGGTTGCAGTGAGCTGAGATTGCGCCATTGCACTCCAGCCTGGGCAACAGGGCCAAACTCAGTCTAAAAAAAAAAAAAAAAAAAAAAAGAGTTAAGGAATGAGTAAATGAAAATGAGTTAAGGGATGAGAAATGAGTGTTCTGGCAAGGGGTCCCTGAATTGAATGCACTTATCCTTTTCTGCCATTTTCTCTTCCCAAGGGATTTGCTGTAGAAGTTTGCTACATCAGAAAACATTGTTTGGAAACAGAAATTTTGTTACCACCAGGAACCATTTTATCAGGATTTAACAGTCTCATTTCCCACCAATAGTTAGCATACTGCTACTATGTGATCTATTTATCTCAAACACCAATTTTTATATCTGATACTCCACAAAATATTCTCTGTTCACAGTAAAGCCCTGTCTACTAAGGTGAGACATTAGTAACTACCATGAGGAATATCTATTAATTGCTGATGGCAAGAATTTCTGTGGCCTACAGACAGCTAGCTGATAGACATTAGGCTTCCTGTGTTAGGCGATTATGATAGGTATCATGAGTGACAAGAAAAAAACAGTCATTTTCTTCCATCTAGGATCTTATAATATCTAAATATATAAATAATATAGAACTACCAATTACATTAAATGAAATGTGAGAAGAATTATACAATTATAAAAGAGATGTAAAATATGAAATTAATGCAAAATACAAATTGAGTACAAATTATTTTGGAATACATAATATTTAGGATAATCAGAATTACCTAGTATAGTCCAGACCTCCTGGAAACTGGGTTTAATGAAGAATGTGAAGATAACAAAAAAAAATACATAGACACATTCCCTTTGGGACTTGTAGAAGGGTTTCTGTTTACAAGCCTAACTCTTTGCTTAATTCTTGCTTGAATTCTGTTCCCTCTACTTTTTAGTGTGTGATTCACTTTTTTTCTATTTTGTGGGCTTGTTGTCAATTAATGTCCAACCAGCTTCCATGAGAAAGACGTAAGAGTTGTTACTTTGCATTATTTATTGTCTGTAATAGGATGCAATTTGGGCCGCATCCTAATTGTTGCTTATTAGATTACATTGGCCTTTTAAGCTAGATACCTCATGTTTGCCTCCCCAGATTGTTTCCTGATGTTTCCCACCCTGCTCCACGTCCTGGTGGGCTGACCTGTAAGAACTGGTTGGGTTTGTTGTATTTTTAGCGAGATAAGAAGACCAGCACCAAGACAAAAGTATGACAAATTGCAGGGTCTTTATTGCCGGCAACCACGGAGAACTCACGTCTCTCCAACCCGTGGCCCCGAGTTGAGGGAGAGCTGGGCTTTTATACTAAAAAACACTTCTTTCGGGGGTTGGGGGATTTTCGGGGGGCTGAGGATCTTTGTAAGCAGATTTTGCAAGCAAGCAAGCAGTTTGTACAGAAGCCAAGGCCAGTGGTTAAAGACAGTGAAAACTCCCATTATCAGTAAGCAAGCAGTTTGTACAGGAGCCAAGGCCAGCAGTTAGAGACAGGAGGGGTTTTTTTCAGGGTCAGTGGGACCCTGAGCGGTGTGTTCTTGAATTCCATTGAAATGATGGCTGGTGTCTGCACCTGGCATTGGCCTAAGTAATCATAGTTCCTTGTCACATAGCCTGTGAGCCTGAGAAGCCATTTTTCTTGCCACATCACAGGTTCAGCAAGTGGGTAGCACAGGAGGAGGTGGGTATGAGAGACGAAGTTGGAGCATTTGTTCCCCGGGCTCCGAAGTTCCATAGTCTGTGCCTCTCACCAGGCAGCTCTCTATATCCAGCCCTTCTGTCTCCTTGTACCATTAGCTGCTCTTTCTCCCATCCCTTCAAGCCTAGGGTGGTAACATTTCTCATCCTTTAAGAAGCCTCTCGAGCAGGCAGATTGCGAGATCAGTAGTTCAAGACCAGCCTGACCAATATGGTGAAACCCCTGTCTCTACTAAAAATACAAAAATTATCCAGGCATGGTGGCATGTGCGCCTGTAGTCCCAGCTACTCAGGAGGCTGAGGAAGGAGAATTGCTTGAACTTGGGAGACGCAGGTTGCAGTGAGCCAAGATAGTGCCACCACACTCCAGCCTAGCGACAGAGTGAGACTCCATCTCAAAAGAAAAGAAGGCTTAGGGTACAGTGTGTTTCCCTCAGTCCTACTCTTACCTTTGTAATTAGTCTTTGTTTTAACTGTTTCTTGAAGTACTCAGTATGAGTTGCCATCAACTTCTTGTTGTACTCTGACTGATCACGTCACCAAGCAGAAAGGGAACTGACCCTCTGGTGGTAAGGTGATATATATGTTTCTCATACTTAAGACTGGAATCAGTGCCTCTGTGTGGGTTACTTAAACATATTCAATAGACGTGTGATTCTGCCATTCAATATTGCTGCCATCTCCTTGAACATTTGATAAAATTTACCTTCTATTGCTAACATGGAAGATGAGGATAAACAGTCAATTACTAATAGGGACTAAGAAATATCAGAAAAGTCTGGAATGGCTGCTGCTATTGAAAGTCTGCTATGCATCATAAGGGGGTATGTGACACATCAGGATGATGTTGGTTTGGGAAAAAGTGCTATTTCTCTGGTTATAGAAGCCCTTTTACTAAGGCAAAGGAGTAGTGGTGACTGAAGACATGGCATTCTGGATTTTGAAGAGGCAAAATGCTTGTGTGTTTGTATGTGTGAGTATAAGTGTGTGAGACCACTGTAATGTGGAATAAGTAAGAATCTTCAGGACAGAAATGTCAAACCAGGTCATTGGCAGTAGAAAAAGAAGGCCTTCATATTTAGGATAAAATCAGGGGAGAAAAGGGCTGGAAGAACTGGAGTACTTTTGCAATACTGCCTCAAGAATACAGAATATTCAATTAAAACACCTTGGACCATGAATGTATAATCCCAATTATTAGGGAGGAGGAAATTTAAATATAAACAAGAAGGCTGAAAAAGTAGGGTGTTGCCTCACTGTGGTCATGTGTTGAAAATAAGTGCTGAAACTATGCAACCCTGTGTTTTGTGGAACCAGCTGGACTTCTCAGGGAACCTGGGACTATATTCCAAATTTTGCTGAACTAAATAAACTGATACGAGTTACTCAAACCTAAGGCTTACAGGTTACTTCCACCCCCCGCCTCACTGCCTGCCAAACAACATATACACTTAGATTTGGGGTTCAGTGGAGATAATTTTTGCTTATAATTAGAAAAAGCAACAGTTGTTTGAACACTTTTGGACTGTTTGGCAATCTTTGGAGACGAAAATGGAAAATGAAATTCTGTTGTCATAGCTCTGTTGGGTCCTAATTTTTGAACAGGAAATGATGCTGTCTCCTTGTATACATATAATTGTGACCTACAGCATTCTCAGGACTGATCAGGGTATCAGTAGTTGCCAGGAATTGCTCAATCAAAATTGCAGTAATTGAAAGCACAGAAGAACCCTATTTACTTACTTCTGCTAACTTCTGAATTGAGATTTGTCCACACTAGGCTGTCATGATGCATCTACTACTGACTCAAGTACCACATCAGCACATTGTAGCTTATGGGTTTCTCTTCTGATGCTGAAGCAAGTGATTCTTGATTTAAATCTCTAGGACGTGGCAAACACTAAAAACTGAGATAAATTTTAAAATCATGAAAAGAAATCTAAGATGTTTGTGGTCTTGCCAATATCTAATAATATTTTAAAACTTAATTAAATTCTGTCCAAATAAATATTACACAAAATTGGTAAAGTAGAAAATTAAAATTCTGCATTCTTTCTGGAAACAAAGAAACAAAGTCTGAGAAACTGCTAATAAATTTTTTCTCTTTTAAAACAGAAGTTAAAAATAAATTTAAAAAATTAAGGTAAAAGGGGAAATTTAAGTACCATATTAATTTGCACATTTTTTCATTATTTCCCAATATTTCAACTATACAATGTTGATATTGAGAGAATTATGCATTTCTCTAGTCTAATATACTTCATCCTCAGCAGACTTCATTAAGTATTTCTTCAGAACGACACTATCACTTTTAAATGTTTAGACAAATAAGTGAACAGGAGAAACACCTTGTTTTGCACATTTTTATTCATGTAGCAGTGCAGAAATTTAACTTATTCTTCTGAGTCACAAGTGCTTGTATTTAACATTTCGTTCATTTCTGTCATTTCAGCAAATAACTTATACAAAGAAAGACCTATGTATACTTCTGGAAATGTGCACATTTCTTTTCTTAAAAATTGTCTGCCAATAAAGAACTTTTATAATTCTACAACAGAAAGACAACCCAATTAAAAAATAGTCAAAGAACTTGAACGAATAGATATTTCTCCAAAGGAGAGAAACAAATGTCCAACAAATACATGAAAATATGCTCATTGTCATTAGTTATGGGGAAAATGCAAATGAAAACCACAAAGAAGACAGCACTTTATAACCACTAGACTGGCCATAAAAAACAACACAAAACAAAAACAAAAATAAGTGTTGGTGAGGATGATGAGAAATTAGAATGCTAATACATTGCTTATGGGAAGGTAAAATGGCACAGCCACTGTAGAAAAGAGTTTGATGATTCCACAGTAAATTAAACATACTATCTAGACATTCTATTCATAGGTATATAAACAAAAAATTGAACATAAGTGTTCAGACAAAAACCTGTACATGAATGTTTACAGCAGCTCTATTCCATTCACAATAGGCGAAAGGTGGAAAGAACCAAAATGTCCATTAACAGATGAATGGATAAACAAAATGTAGTATATCCCTACAATGGTCTATTTTCAGCTATAAAAGAGAATGAAGTACTGATACATGCTACAACATAGATGAACCTTGAAAACATTATGCTAATAAAAGAAAACCGACACAAAAGGCCACATATTGTATGGTTCTATTGATACGAAATATCCGAAAAAGACAAATCTATAGAGACATAAAGGGAATTAATGATTGCCTGGGGCTCGGGGGTGGTGAGAATGTGGAGTGACTAATGTGGGTATGTGGCTTCTGTTTCTGTTGATGAAAATGTTCTGGAATTAGATAGTGGTGGTGGTTGCTTAACATAGCGAATGTAGCTAATGCTGCTGAGTTGTTCTTTATTTGTAGCCCTTTATTTAGTTATTATTTTTATTTTTTGAGACAGTCTCGCTTTATTACCCAGGCTGGAGTGCAGTGGCATGATCTTGGCTCACTGCAACCTCTGCCTTCAGTGTTCAAATAATTCTTCTGCCTCACCCTCCCTAGTAGCTGGGATTACTGGCATGCACTACCACTCCCAGCTAATTTTTGTTATTTTTAGCAGAGACAAGGTTTCACCATGTTGTCCAGGCTGGTCTTGAACTCCTGGCCTCAAGCGATCTGCCAGGTTTGGCCTCCCAAAGTGCTGGGATTGCAGGCATGAGCCACTGCACCTGGTGTATTTGTAGCCATTTGAAATGGCTACGATGGTAAATTTTATGTTGTGTATTTTGCTCCAATAAAGACATAATTTTTAAAAATGCCTAGTCAAAGAGTCAGGATATTATCTTTTTTTTGGGGGGGGGGGTCACATATATATATGCATTGTACATAATAGAAGAGATTTCACTGCTTTTCAAAATAATCTTTTTGTGATCAGGTGAAATGATGTCCTTTGGAGTGAATGACATATAGCAATTAAAAATGTGCATTAATACTGATTAGGGGCCAAACATGTAACTTATGTGGTTAGATTTCCCAGTGTTAATTAACTCTAGTGAAATCTCATAGGCTATCAAGGCCAAATGTTATTTCTTTTTTTTCTTTTCTTTCTTTTTTTTTTTGAGACAGAGTCTCACTCTGTTGCCCAGGCTGGAGTCGGTGTCACAATCTCAGCTCACTGAAATCTTCCCCTCCCAGGTTCAAGCGACTCTCCTGCCTCAGCCTCCTGAGTAGCTGGGACTACAGGCATGCACCACCATGCCTGGCTAATTTTTGTATTTTTTAGTAGAGACTGGGTTTCACCATATTGGCCAGGCTGGTCTCAAATTCCTGACCTCGTGATCCTCCTGCCAAGGCCTCCCAAAGTGCTGGGATTACAGGTGTTAGCCACAGTGCCTGGCCAGTGCTGTATTTCAAGTCACAAGTGTGGAGTCGGGGTAGGCATCAAAGTAGACATTTTCAGAGTTAAGTGGAATTCAGTGAATTCAAATCCTGGCTTTTCTGATAACAGAGGTGGAACTTCAGGGAAGTTATAGTGACCTCACAAGTGTTTCCTCACTAGTAAAAAATGGAGATAGATAATATCTAATTGAAGGTGACATATGAATCGAATGAGTTCGTATATGAAAAGTGCTTAGGACTGGACTCAGCATATGGCAAATGTTCAGTAGGTTAGCGAGTTCTAAGACAAGGCTTATAAACATACTTTTTCTAATGTATCCTTTTATAAATTTTTGTGAAGAATTCACCTTCAGTGAGAAGTCCACTTACCTTGCTTGCCTTGGCAGGATTCTAATTGGAAGGGTGTCTTTTGGCTCCTGACTAGATTCTCATGCAGAGATGGTGATTTTTTGATTAAATGAAGTCAACAGTTAAAGTGGTCATCTCTCTACTTCTACAGTCCCTCCCTCAACCCCCATCTCAGCTCTCCCCAAGTATTATGGAAACCTTTCTGCAGAAGAGAGCAGTTCTAGCTTTTAGGAATATTCTGACAGCTCAATATGCATCTCCTTACTAATCTTACCAATAGTAAGAAAGTATTTGAAGGACAAAGAGAGAAGATTATTGTCTATTTGAAGTTTACAAAGAAAGCCAGAAGAAAAAAAGAAAAAAGAACAAAAGATAAAGTAGATCTTGTTTCTTCAACCATGCTCCAGATTACTGATTTCAACCTGCTTCCAAGGACCCAAACTGTTCAGCAGTGGGCTCTGCTCTCTCTGATATCCAGCCAACGCATAAAGAAGCTGACACAAAAACTCAAAGGAAATCATGACTCTTGCAAAACAAAAGACAAAGGGTGTACAAAGGAGCATCATTCAAGTGGGAAACCTGCTTGATAGTCCCAGCTCAGCACAAGGCTTGCCACGTGTCCTTGATATTAGTCAGCTGGATGTCAGCTGTGCTGAAGCAGTTTTGCCAAGGGGTGTGAAGAAAACACTTAAGTGTAAAACTTACTCCTTGATCCTCAAGGAGCTTACAACAGCGTTGGAGAGATTAACCGTGTAATTGACACTCCAGGGCGGTCAATGAAACGTGACACACGAGTTGGCAGGGGCCTTGAAGGAGGGAGATTTCACAGTTAAGGATCATTTGGGGCTGGGGGCTAGTCAAGGAAGGCTTTAAGAGGTGGGATGTAAGTGGCGGGCAGGGCTTCAGGTGGGCGGGAAACCCAGGCGATCCTGGCCAAGGACTCAGGCACAGCACGTCCGGATGGCCCGCCCGGCGGACTCACCTCACTCTTTCGGGCCACGGCGCGTGCGTACCCCAACGCTCGCGCTGGGCGCAAGGCCCGCAGGAAGCCGGCCAGGGCCGGAGAACACTGGACGCCGCGGGCCAAGGCGGGAAAAGACTCGCGCATGCGCGGCTCGGCGTTCCGGGCTCGCCTGGTTGGGTAAAGGGAGGTGGAGTTTCTAAGAGGGAACTTGACCCGTTAGCAGCCGAAACTATGGCTGCGCGTTCGCCTCCCTCACTGCACCCTCCAACCCCAGCGCGACAGCTGGGCCCCAGGTCCCCACGTGTTGGGCGGGGAGCTGAGGTACACGCAGTGCGCAGTGAGGCCTCGGGTCTTGCCGGCGCAGCGCGGGAGGTGGTCGCAGACAAAAGTGATATAATCTGGCTGGGCGAAGAAGGGTCAGGGGGCCGGCAAGGGCCTAGGGGGGCAGCTCCGCCTCATGCTCCCCTCCTCAGCGCGCCCATGGGGTCCAGGCGGCTAGAGGGCATCTCGGTAGAGGAGGCGATGGTGACCCGGACGCAGCTGCTGGAGGAAGAGCTGAGCAGCCTAAAGGAGGAGTTGGCCCTGTGTCAGGTATCGAGGACTCTCGCCGCCGGCCTTTCCCCGACACAGCGGGACCGGGACCCGTGGGGAGGCGCTCCCTTCTCCCTCTGCCTTGGGACCTACCCAGCCCCGCCCAGCGACGCTCCCTCGCGGTTCCACACCCGGCTCCGCCCGCGGCCGGGGTCTGGAGGGATGCGGTTGCGCCCCGCTCCCCGACCCCGGGCCCGTGCCCGTGCCCCTTTCCGAACAGCGGCCAGACAGGCTTCACCTCCGAGCCTGGATTTGGTTTTGGCCGCTTGGATACACTCAGCCGCATCCCCTCCCCTTTTCCCGAAGCCCGAGTTCTTGGTAACTAGCTGCTGCCTGCCTGGGGCCCAGGAGTGGCGTGCAATCCAGTAGTTGAACAGGAAAGTAAACACTTGTTAAAGTAAAATCCATTGTTGAAGGAGCATGCTTTTAAAATTTCAAACCCACACTTGCCTTTGTTTTTACCCAGTCAAACTGAAGTTTTAAACACAGACCAGTAATGTTTAGAAAGTCTCCGATTGGGGAACTTAGAATAGATAATACTTGGTACTTTTTTATTAACCAACTATAGTAATAATGCGGTCCTTGAGTGAGAAATCCCATTTTCATGTGATCTTGCCGGTCAAAAGCATTTGCTAAATGAATTGCATTAGCATTACTTTCCTGTTTGTAGAGTTTTTGTAAGGATGGACTTGACTGTCCTCATGTTCAAAGAGATTGAATTTTCCTTTAGTCTTGCATCCTTACTATCATTTCTTCTGATTTTACCAGAACCTTTAGATAGAGTTGGGAGATTGGATGTTGGGAACTCACTCAACAGTAGATCTTTAAGTCACTCTGTCTTCAAGGTAGAAACCAATTAGGAACTGCTGAACACCAAAGTGATGTTGTCAACAGTATCATCAGTTTATTAAAACAATTCATGAAATTCATTCTCTCAGAGTTTGTTCTGTTGGATTCTTTTGCCCGTTTTATAGGTCCTTGGTGACTGAGTGAATGCTGTAAAAATTGGACCGTCTTCAAATTGATTATGCCTTTGGTTAAACAAGGTTGGGACATTTTATGTGGTACCCTCTTTTCATTTTCCCCATTTTTCTTCGTTGGATAAGGAACAAAGAGATGAATAAATGATGCCAATGAACTGAAGCATTTGTCATATGCAGACCTCACCCTTTGGCGGGTTTTAAGATGTGAACTCATGATAAAGGCCTAATCTAAGATACTCTTTGGCATATTTTCCACACTCTTTCCTCTTACCTCCGGCTCCCCGCATAGTTAGGCCTTTAGCTGGCTAAGGAGCTAAGCTACTTACTTTTTACGAGTGACTTAGTTAAGGAAGTCAGTCTGTTGGAAACAGCTGCGTGAAGCTCTTCCCCCAAATACTTACATTCTTTACGATTGTAGCTCCAAACAGGGTACCACATTTTTACATGGAGCCAAATGTGGCTTCAAACATGGACTAGGAAAATGATTGAAATACTCTTGGCAAATGTAAGAATACAGAGATGCTTGTAATAGCCTAGAATGATGATTTCTTAGAATTTGTAATATTAATACTCTTATACAATTGTAGGCAGTATCCCGCACCATGAAAATCTTAGTCAAATCAGACTCCTGCTCTTGGGGAAACTTGGGGAAAAATAGCAATTAAACTCCCAATTGTTTTGTAAAAAAGCATTTAGGTAATTAAATAATCACTTTCATATCTTTTAAAATATATCATCCCACTTATTTATTCAACTAGAAATCACAGTACTGAAGAATACGGAGTATTAAAATTGCTTAAAATTACAACTCAAAGTAAAATTCATTTTGTATCTCAACCTAGTAAGTACACCCACACAAATACATGTGTTTTCAGAAAGAATACATACACTCACACTATGCTGATATTTTTTCAGTTCTATTCCTTTAAAAAATCCTGTCCAGATTTAAATTAATTTCAGAGCCCAACAATGCTTGAAACATTCAGTTTGGGAAAAAGAACACTGCTAATTAGTCCATGGTCATAAGTAGTAGCTTCATTTAATTTGTTTTGCTTTCACATTCAACTTACGGGAATTCAATGATATGTGCTTGGTGAAGTTTGAGTAATTCCCCATACCATTCTACATAACTGGAATGCCTCAGAATAAGCGTGTAATAGAAAGCAATAAAATGTTTTTCTTAATATCAGCATCTCATCCCACTCTATGTGATTGTATTATCTAATTAAACTTAAAAAAATACGACCCCTAGAAGTGAAGTATAAATAATGCTTATCTGAAGAAAAAGTGATTACTTTCAATGAGGGAAGAAAAGCTGTCTGTATTTGACTTACTGAGTATAGTAGGTTAACTTCCAAATGTAGCTTTTTCCTAAGGAGTTTTTCAAGGGTGTTCCAAAGGGTAATTTTGCATCCATGACATTTATGCCCTATTTCACTAATTTAGAACCTAACTCCACTACACTTTTAATTTTGATTATGTTTCAAGAATGTGTTTTGTTTGTGCTAAAGGATGATAGGGCATGTGTATGTGCACATTTATCACCATTTATAGAGTCAGATGAGAAAAATCGTTTTGTTTACCTAGAGTAATATTATGTTTATAAAGCTTATTTTTTGGTAGGAGGTAAAAATATTTACTAAACCTATAAGCCAGTTTTTGGAACAAAATTGTTTAGGGTATTTAAATGAAATATGAGATATATTAATTTCATCATTAAAGCTCATCAACTTTAATGATGAAACTAACTTTTGAAGCAGGTGATGTTGGGATTATATATGATCAGAAAAGTCAGCCAGTTATATTTTATGTTAGAAATTTAGGTGTGTTGAAACTTCATTCACAAAAACAAATTTGAGAACTTACTGTGTAATTAATTCCTTCAGTTGTTTGTAGCTGTATTCTACTTGGCGAATCTTTTTGTGAAATTATTTTTCATGCTAATAATTTACTAAGTGGCTACTTGGGGCCACGTTTTGTGAGTAAACTCTTGACATGGTTTGCCCTGAGCTCTGATGACCAAATTATTTGTTTAGATTTAGGAAACAGTTTCAAGTGTTTGTTGAGTTCATTCCTCCAGCAGAGGTCAATTGAGGGCCTAATATATTGCCAACACTGAATTATTTCTTGTGAGACTAGATACCCAAGGAAAAATGGCAATTTTGGGTGTCTGTGTTTGTATAGATGGTATCTATTTCCATGCCAGCTGATGAAAGAGAAAACCACTCCACCTCCAAGGAAATTTAGACCTAAGTCACCTAGTATTTAGTCAGCTGTTTCATAGCCTGAGTTTAATATACTTTGTGAAAAGAAGTAGGAATCATTATTACTATTTCATTATTATTTTGAGACAGATTTTTACTCTGTCAACAGGCTGGAGTGCAGTGGCGCGATCACAGTCTCGGCTCTTTGCAACCTCCGCCTCCCAGGTTCAAGTGATTCCACTGGCACAGCCTCCCGAGTAGCTGGGACTATAGGCACATGCCACCACACCTGGTTAATTTTTTGTATTTTAGTAGCCGTAGGGTTTCACCATTGACCAGGATGGTCTTGATCTCCTGACCTCATGATCTGCCTGCTTCAGCCTCCCAAAGTGCTGAGATTATAGGCATGAGCCACTGCACTCGGCCATTTTATTTTTTAATTTTAAAAAATTATTATTTAATTCTGTTTGGAAGTTCTATATTGAGAATAAAGAATTTTATGTTAGTACTTTGGGAGGCCAAGGCAGACGGATCACCTGAGGTCAGGAGTTCGAGACTAGCTTGGCCAACATGGTGAAACCCTGTCTCTACTAAAATATAAAAATTAGCAGGGTGTGGTGGCATGCACCTGTAATCCCAGCTACTTGAGAGACTGAGGCAGGAGAGTTGCTTGAACCTGGGAAGCAAAGGTTGTAATAAGCTGAGATCATGCCATTGCACTCCAGCCTGGTGACAGAGTGAGACTGGGTCTCAAAAAAAACCAATTTATAATAAGTAATCTTAATAGGTTTTTATTTTTTGTCCTCATTTTATTTGTGACAGTCTCCCTCTGTCACCTACACTGGAGTACAATGGTGTAATCATGGGTTATTGCATAGTTGACCTCCTGGGCTCAAAGGATCCACCCACCTCAGTCTCCAGAGTAGCTGGGACTACAGACGTGTGCCACCATGCTATGCTGATTTTTGTATTTTTTATAGAGATGGGGTCTCTGTCTCCCTGTGTTGCCCAGGTTGGTCTCGAACTTCTGGACTTAAGCCATTCCTCCATCTCAGCCTTACAGACATGAGCTACCGCATCTGGCCAAGGTTTTTATTTTTATTACTTATAAAGAACATCTTTAAGTGCCTGAAGACAGGGAAACTATAAAGAGAATATGAGTGATTGGCAATAGTTTTCTTGTATTAATGTTTGGAACAGTTTGGAAACTAGTTATGTGTTTTTTTGGAGGGACTTTATTTTTGTATATGAAAGAGTTTTAGTAATTCTAGGTATAATCCAAATTGAACATAATATAGCATTTAAATAAAAAACTCACAAAACTCATATGTAACATAGTTCCACAATCCATTTGTAGCATTTTATTTTTCACAAAAGAATTTACTTTTTTTCATATCACCAGTCTTACTGTACAGCATGGTAGTATAGTTAATAACAACAGGTAGTATACTTGAAAATTAGAGAATAGATTTTAAGTGTTCTTATCACAAAAAAATTGATGAGTGTATGAGGTAATGGTTATGTTTTTTTATTTGTTTTTTGAGACAGGGTCTTGGTCTGTCGCTGAGGCTGTAGTGGAGTGGCACAATCTTTGCTCTCTGTAGCCTTGATCTCCCGGGATCAGCAATCCTCCTACCCTCAGCCTACTCAGTAGCTGGGACTACAGGTGCATTCCATTACAGCTAGCTAATTTTTAAGTTTTTTGTAGCAATGGGGGTCTCACTGTGTTGCCCAGGCTAGTCTCAAACTCCTGGACTCAAATGATCTCCCATTTTGGCTTCACAAAATGCTGGGATTACAGATGTGACCCACTGTGTCAGCCCTAATGGTTATGTTAATTAGCTTGATTTAGCCATTCTAAAATGTATACATAATCAAAACATTATGTTGTATGCCATAAATATATGCATTTTTAATCTGTCATTTAAAAAAATTAAAAAACAAAAATTCCAGAAGAAGAAACGGGTAAATATATTTCTAATCTTGAAATAGAGGAGGCTTTTCTAACTAGTACATAAAATCCATAAGCCATAGTGGAAAAGATGGATAAATTTGAGTATGTAAAATTAATAACTTTTTCAAAAAAATCATCATAAATCAACAGACTGGGAAGAATAGTTCTAATAGTGGGTGGACACAAGTCTAATTTTAAGATGTCCTTTAAGTTTCCAACAACACTTATATTTTATTGGCAGAACTTAGTCACATAACCCATAAGGCAAGAGAGGTTGGCCTGTTAGTTGGGCAAAATTGTTTCTGTAACTAAAAAGAGAGAATGGATGATAGAGACAGAGAGAAGTTGAGATATCTGCTACACAAGTAAAACCAAATAGCTGAACATACAGGACTATTAAATGTGTTGTGAAAAAAAGATTAACATGGGAAAAGGGGTTACTAGAGACTTTGAGGGTTTTGGTGGCTATTATAATAATCAGGGAAGAATTCACTTGAGATATTATTTAAGCAAATAATTGAATAAAGTGAGGGAATAATCTATATGAATATTTGACAGGTGATACCATATGTGCACAGGCCCTGGTTCAAGTAGAGCAAGTAGAGTAAGAAAGTCTGTGTGACTAAAGAAGAAAGTGACAGATGAGGTTGGGGTGGTGTTTATGGGCCAGGTCTTGTAGAGTCTTGCAGCCTTGACACAGAGTTTGGATTAGTTTCCTAATCTGATGGAAACTCACTGGAGAGTTTTGAGTTGTAAGGCTATGAGACCATGATAGAGAGCTGGGCAAGAGATTAAATTGACTTGGATTCGGGTGATAGTGGGAGAAGTAGTGAGAGTGGGCAGAATTTCCCTGTAATGTAGATAAGGACAGTAGGGTTTATTGATGATTTGGATATGAAGTGTGAGGAGAAAAGAGTAACCAAAATTGACTCGTAGGTTTTAGATCAACCTAACCCCTGGCCCAGGGGCCACATGCTGCTCAGGTTGGCTTTGAATGTGGTCTAAAATAAATTCGTAAACTTTCTTAAAACATTATGAGATTGTTTTTGCAATTGTTTTTTAGCTCATTAACTATTGTTAGTGTATTTTATATGTGGCCCAAGATAATTCTTCTAATGTGACCTAGGGTAGCCAAAAGATTGGACACCCCTGTTTTAGATCTTTGAATAAATGAATAGGTGGTGGTATCAATTTCTAGGAGGGAGAGGGGCAGATTTGTGAGAGGATAAGGAACCAATAATTTTATTTTGGACAAGTTAAATTTAAGATATCTATTAGACTTTGAAGTGAATATGCAATTGGAGATATACGTCTGGACCTAAGAGTAGAGGAAATGGCTCTAGATTGAAATGTGGGAGTCTCAGTGTAGAGTTGGTATTTAAAATCATGGGCCTGATATGAGGTCACCTAGGGTAGTGGTTCACAACCCAGAGTGCACTGATTCACCTGAGGCACTTTAAAAACATACTGATGCTTGGATCTAACCTAAGACCAATTAATCAGAATCTCTAATTCATCCCTATTTTTTAAAAGCTCTCCAAAAGGGATTCCTGTCAGCCAGGGTTAATAACAACTAACCTAGGTAATAAGGATTGAAACTACCCATTGTCCTTTAGATTCGGCAATATAGAGGACCTTGAAAAATGATTTTAGCATTACAGTAGGAAGAAAAATCTTACTGGGAACCATTATAGAGTGAACAGGAGACAGGAAATGGACATAGTAATTGCCAATAAGTCTTTTTTTTTTTCCTTGAAATGGAGTTCTCTTGTTGCCCAGGGTGGAGTGCAATGCCATCATGATCTTGGCAACCTTGCAGTGGCAACCTCCACCTCCTGGATTCAAGTGATTCTCCTGCCTCAGCCTTCCGAGTAGCTAGGATTACAGGCATGCACCACTGTGTCCGGCTATGTTTGGCATTTTTAGTAGAGATGGGATTTCACCATGTCGACCAGACTGGTCTCAAACTGCTGACCTCAGGTGATCTTCTTGCCTTGGCCTCCCAAAGTCCTGGGATTACAGGCATGAGCCACTGTGCCTGGCCCAGGCAACTCTTTCAAGAAGTTTTGCTAAAAGGGGAACTGGTAAATGGAGCAGCAGCTGGAGGGAAGTTTTCTTTTAGAGCAAATTTAACTAGATATTTGGCATTTCAACAGTTGAATCCCCAAATATTGGTGATAGAAATAGTAAAAGTGAATGTGGATTACCTGTGTAAAAATATTTTAAAATAAAGCTTTCCCCCATACTTAAAAAAAAAATCAATTGATGTAGTTATAGAACTAGGGATCAAGTAATTTATTTTTATTTTGAAATTTAATGTAGTATCGTCACTATCACTACAAAGCAGTGCATCTGAAGTCTCTTTTATTTCTTTAAGGCTGATAAAGAATTTGTGTGGTCTTTGTGGAAACGTCTCCAGGTGACAAACCCAGATCTCACACAAGTGGTCAGTTTGGTTGTGGAAAGGTGAGCTCTCACATTATTTTTTCATGAGTATTTGGTGTGTTGAGTTTTTTTCTCTTCATAATTAAAGTTAATACTTGTCATTAATTTCTCAAAGAGATTTATTTCATTTCTAAATAAATGTGGAGCCAAAAATTAAAACTGTTGGATTTATTATAAAGGGTGCCAATTCACCAAATAAAGGTAGCCCCTGTTTCCTATTCATATTCTGACATATTTAGAGAGTGTGTTGCTAAGAGATAAAATTATGTCTTTAATACTCTGTGCATGTGTGTGTGTGTGTGTCTTGAGCTGTTACAGCTCAACTTTAAAAATTGGCACAGTCCCTGTCGTTTGACTTTTTACTCCATAGACTACCTCTATAGGGAACTTACTAGATGTGACTCAGTTTTCCCCTAAGATAATTGCAGTATGCAATTGAAAGCCTGGGATGACCTTGCCAGTGTAGAGTAAGTGTTCTGGAATAGGTTGAGGGATTTTACTTAGTACTCCATATTATCCTGTAGGGGATGCCCAGTCATTTAACTGTAGATTATTGGGCCTCTCCTTGGTCATTAGAAGCAGTGGAATGATGCTGGTTCTCCCTATCAAACATTTGGTATACAGTAGTCCCATGACACTTAGCACAGCAATTAAAACACTTGCTTTCCTGTTACACGGATTTCATTATACCTCTTAAATGAGAAGCTAAGCATATGGATACCTTTTCATTTTACTTTTTTAAAAATTGAAATGATGATCATATAATCTGAATATCGTTTTTTATTACTTGAACTATATTCACACTTGTGGTCTCTAGTCCTGGGA
This sequence comes from Cheracebus regulus, assembly GCA_963574635.1. Classification (NCBI taxonomy): domain Eukaryota; kingdom Metazoa; phylum Chordata; class Mammalia; order Primates; family Pitheciidae; genus Cheracebus; species Cheracebus regulus. Next base: position 38,300 of record CAUYQU010083392.1, read on the forward strand.
TCATTCCAGTGTTGCCTGGAATTTGACTTGTTAAAAATCTGTAATACATGCCTGAGTATGTCTAATTTTACCATCTTTGGTTATTATGAACCCTTAAAATAGTATAATCAGTTTCTTCTCATGTTGCTTGTATGTCTAATTCATCAATCATTTTTTTTCCTCTAATGATCAGAATTTAGTCTTTTGTTGAAGTACCCTTCTTACTTCCTCAATCATTTTTCAGATGAAATGTGATAATTCTCAGACTCCCTCTGTTTTTTAAGTAGAATAAGCCTTCTAAAGAAGCCATGGGACTTCAATTGTCATTTCTGTGATTCATTTTTTATACTCTCCTCTTTTTATTTGTTATTTTTAAAAACTTTCTAAACCTATCCATAGTTTTTACTTTCCTCTTAGTTAAATAGAAGCAGATATTAAATTATTGTTAGGTCATTTTCCTTATCCTTTCCAATGTCTACTTTTCATATTTATAATATACAAAATATATATTCATACAACATACAATTTATAAATGTACGTACTGTATATTAGAGATAGGTACTCAAAAGTCTTTTGTTTATAAGATGTGTAATGAGAAATTTGGAGATTACTGCTTTATAACTGATTCAAAATTTAGTGTGCACAAGTTATACTTGGAGAATTTATTAAATGAAGATTTCTGGGACTTTCACCTGATATACTGAATCTCTAGGGATGATCTAGGTTTAAAATAAAGTTTAAAATAATGTTTCCAGGTAATTTTAATGTCTGTAGATTACATTGTGAGATACTTTGGATTTTGAGTTTATTTTTGAAATTGGAAACTATAAGTGGCATTTATAATTTTATGACTATGTAAATATTTCCTAGAGAACCATGTAGTATGTTCACATCCATTGAGAAGTGCAAATGATATGCCAAGTATTCAACCTATGTCTGTTAAAAGTAATATTCTAAATATCAAGGTCAAATAGATTATCTTTCTGTATAGTCCATTAATTATCCAAATTATGATCCATTTAGGTCTGTTTAATTTTTAAAACATGGACTTCCTGGACAGCATTTCCCCCCTGGAAATTCTCATTGCCCTTCTCTTTACTTTATCTTATAAAGAATGTCTGTGTTCATTGTCCTTCTCTTTCCTTTTTCTTATAAAGAATGTCTGCGTTCTTTGTCAGACGTTTGTATACTAGGCTGAGGACATTTTCCTTGTTCTCTTTGGCTTATGGTATGAATTTGAACAAATGACTTTCTAAACCTACTCACAGTTGTCATTGTAGGTTTTCTTTTTGTTGTACAGCTGAACTTATTCCACAGTTTCTAGGATGCCAAAATGTCTTTTTCTTTTTTGTCAGATTATTTTTTCAAGCATTTTTTTTCTGAGAAAGGATGGTACATTTTCTGACTCCTTATATGACTGAAAATGTCTTTCTTTTGCCCTATGCTTAGTTGGCACTTCAGCTGAACATGATATTTTATGCCCATGTAGTTTGCCTTGGAGTTTTGAAAGCATAGTTCTGTTATCTAATTCTAGCATACAATAATGCTACCAAAGAGCCCATCTGCGTGATTCTTGTTTCTGCCTAGATACTTGCTTGAAGCATGTAGGATTTTCTCTTTAGATGCAGTATTATTGTAAAATCTCAACATCATCTGTTATTTGGGTCCTTTGAAAATTTATCTTTCTCAGCCTTTGGTGGGCCTTTCCATTTGAAAACTTAAGATTTTCTTTTGATTGAGAAAATGTTCTCATATATTTTCTTCATTGTATTGTTTGTTTTAGCACTCTGTTAGAAGTTGGATCTTACGGATTTAACCGTCTTTTCTCTCTTATCTCATGTTTTCCATCTTTTTATCTTTTGTTGTAGCTCCTGAATGGCCTTCCTACTCTTTGTTGCTTCAATAAGTGGAATAATTCTGTTTGTTCTATGCTATGATCTGAATGTTGTTATCCCCCCAAAATTCATATGTTGGCCTCTAATACCCAATGTGATAATATTAAGAGATGAGACCTTTTGGAAGTGATTACATCATGAGGGCTCTGCCTTCATAAGTGGGATTAGTGCCCTTATAAAGGGGTTTAAGGAGCCTCCCTCTTCTTCTGCCATGCAAGGATACAGACGGTGTCATTTACAAGGAACAGACCCCTCACCAGACACTGAATCTGCTGGTGCCTTGATCTTGGACTTTTCAGCCTCCAGAACTGTAAGCAATACATTTCTGTTGTTTATGAATTACTCAATCTAAGGTATTTTGTTGTAGTAGCCCAAGTGGATGAAGAGTCTCTATTTCATTTTTTGAATTTTTAAATTTTAGAAATCAAGTTTTTACTTCTAAGAAATTACTTATTTGATTTTTCCATTTTCAAGACAGCTTCCTTTAATAGAATAACTTTTTAATATTTCTGATTATAATTTTTAAGTTATTTTCTGTTTCTTGAATTATCTTTGTTTTCTGTCAGGTAACTTCTATTTGTTCTTCCTAGTCTTTCTCTTTTTTAAATTAAAAAAAAATTTCTCACCTTTCTCTTTGATGCTGTTGATTTTCTTCAAATGTTTGATCAACCTTCACTGCATTGCTTTTTATAGGTATACGGCTCATATGGGTTTGCTTTGTTTTTTGTATATCTGTTAACCAGAAGGTTTCTCCTTTGAATGTAAGGATTGCCTATGGGCCTTTTATAAGGCCTGGGGAAAGGCCTATTCACAGGCTTTCCTGAAAAGTGTGTAGTAGATAGACTTCATTGTAGTGAATGAGAGTTAGGTCCTTTAAGTCAGGCCCTTTTCTAATTCTGTTGCTTTCCCAACACTCAGAGTAGGGATCTTTGCCAGGCAAATGGTTGTTTTGAAAGTGTTTTTGGGCATTTGATATAGGCAAATGCTGCAGGTAGCTGTTTGGAATATGGATGAATGGGAGGCTCAGCTTTTTTGGTAAATGGTTTCTTAATTAATTGTCCTGATTCCTGTGGGCTTCTGCTGTCTGTACTTACTAATTGGGTACTTATAGCCGTTCTGGAGCCTCTTCCACGAAAAATAGCATCTTCTTCTTCTGTAGACTTCTATTTAGGTTTTGGATTAATTTTTTCCTTTGGTTTATTTGTCTCCATGAGTCTGTGCTTCTGTTTTTAAGATATTTGTCAAATTTATAGTTCATTTATGGCTGCTTCTCTTGTTTCCCATGCTGATAAGGTTTTATTTCCACATGGTGTGACTTGGGGTTGTCAGTGTTGTGTTGTTCATCAACTCAGAGAGAAATATATCATTTTTAGGATTACAGTGTATTCTATTATGTAGATACAACATATTTATATTTAACCACTGTAATTTTGTTGTACATTAGGGTTATTTTAAAAAATAGTATAATAATTCTGTGATGAATGGCTTTTTGGATAAAGTGTTGCCTGTATCATTGGTTTCAACCGGTTGTCCTACTGACCTAATGAACAGAGGCTGAGATTGCTAACATCCTGAAATGAAAAGAATACTCTTTGCCCAATTAAAGAATAATGCTACTGTACTCTATGTGTTGTGTGTATATGCTTTACTTTTTATTATGGAAAAATTTTAATTAGATACAAAGAGAGAATACATTATTCAATGCTCATGTATACCCATCACTCACCTTGAACAATTATCAACACACGGCCTATCTCGTTTCATCTATAAACCTCTCTTTCCTTCTACTACTAATGGATTTTGAAGCAAATCCTAGATATCATGCTATTTTACCTACAATTACTTTAGTGTTTACAGACAATTCTAGTTATTAACAGTAATGTTCTATATAGTCACTATAAATAATTAGCTAACACTGATCTATTGCTTTTAGAGGAAATAAGGGGCTAGGTTCCTGTGAGCCTCTGGTCACAACAATTTTGTCAGTTGATCAACACATAGCCTCATTTAATGTATGTTTCTGTTTAAAGATACTTCAGATATTGTTGATTCATTGACATTGAACTCATGGCCAACAACAGTGTAACTCATGGCCTGAACAAAGCTTATTTAACACATTGTTTTCTCCTTAAGACATGTCACAACCTTCTTACAAGGTAGAAACACTAGCCAACACTTCAGCACTATGCTTGATGATCATTTGAAGGTGTGAAGTTATCAAAACCAAGTACCAAAATGTGTATGACAAATGTGGTAAGGACACTTGTGTTTATAGTATAAGAGCCGAAACGGAGTGTCACCTTATTTGACATCAGCTGGAAACAAGTAGGTTGTGTGACTCAAATTTTTTGCCACTTTGTGTGTGCTTGCAAATGACTACAGTAGTGCCACAATTATTGAGTTTCATGTTAACAAATAAATTTTGTTGAGGAGGCCAGTTTACAAATTCTGAATCCATGAATAAGGACTATCTCTAAAAGATAAGGAGTCTTTTAACAAAACCATGATATCATCATCATACTTAGAATTCTATAATTATTCCCTATTACAATTAAATATCCAGTTTGTTTTCACATTTCTCAGATTGTCTAGTACCTTTTTAAAAAACGGTTGGTTTGTTCCCAGGAGGATCAAACATGTATAGTCTACCTGCTAAATATATATGTTCATTTTTTTCCTTTTCTGTCTTTCTCTTAGTCTTTTTTTTTCTTTGTAGTGTATTTTTGTAATAACTTGGGTTTTTTATTCTGTAGAGTTTCCTCAAATCTGGCTTATTGTAGTGCTCTGTACACTGTAGGTGCCATAAGCTTGTAGTTAGAACTAGAAGCTTATTCAGATTCATTTTTGATATTTTGGCAAAAATAATCTTTTTAGATGTTACTATTTACAAGGCTTGCCATGTAGATATTACAGTTTCAGTTCCAGACCACTGTAATACAGCAAATATTATAATAAAGCAAGCCATGCAAATTTTTTAGTTTCCCAGTGCATATAAAAGTTATATTCAGGCTGGGCGCAGTGGCTCATGCCTGTAATCTCAGCACTTTGGGAGGCCAAGCTGGGCAGATCATGAGGTCAGGAGATTGAGACCATCCTGGCCAACATGGTGAAACCCCATCTCTAGTAAATATACAAAAATTAGCTGGGTGTGGTGGTGCATGCCTATAATCCCAGCTACTTGGGAGGCTGAGGCAGGAGAATTGCTTGAATCTGGGAGGTGGAGATTGCAGTGAGCTAAGATAGTGCCACTGCACTCCAGCCTGGCAACAGAGTGAGACTTTGTCTCAAAAAAAAGTTAATTCAGAATGATTTATAATTGAAATAATAAAATAGAATTGAAAGCACTGTATATTAACTAGCCTATGGACTTAATCCTTTGGGAAGCAATGTAATTGTTTAAAGCAGCAGTTAATGTTGGTAGGTACAAAGTTGTATTTAAATTTGTAATTATGCAGAACTGATATCATACTATGTAGAAAGATACTGGAGGCTGAAGTGGATAGTACAACAAATAATATTAGTAATAACACTGCCTACTCTCTCTTCGATAGAAAATAAAGAAGGGAAGGAGAATGCAACAAAATATATTGGGATCTGGGTTGAGTGTTAGTGTTGCTAACTGAGCAACTTCAGACAGCATGTTTTGAGAAGACTGTTTTTCTGACACTATTTGGCCTGAATCCTCATGCTTTAGTTAGTATCATGACTTACCATGTTCCAAAACTATAGCTGATAACTATATTTGCTCATAACTATCAATATGTACCAAGTATTAGTAATGATTTATCTTTTTCCATTAGAGAGGCTTCAGGATTATCCTTTGTTAATGCCATTACTTTTTACCGAAATTTCATGTATTTTCCTGAGTGAGAAGTTACTTAAAGAATGAGAAGATTGAAGCATGGTGAAGGTAGAGAAAGGGGTGGGGTAAGAGGAGGAAAGAAGAGAAAAGAGCATTTCCCTGATGTGAAAGTTAATTTTAAGTATTGATTTGACTGGGCAATGGGATGCCCAGATATTTGGATAAACATTAGTTTTGGATGTGTCTGCGATAGTGCTTGTGGAAGAGATTAGCATTTAAATTGATGAACTGAGTAAAGTGAACTGCGAAAAGGCTGAGGAAAGTCTTCTACAATGATAATTGTCTTTGCCAAGCATGCCAGACATGTATGTCATATTTTTTACTAAGTAGTTACATGTGAATAAGTGTAAGAAAATGATTGCTTATCAGTAGTAAATAAATTCAGATTCAGAAGGGATGGTCATGCAAAGCAACCACAGGTTGTCCACATGGGTAGCCGAGACAGTGACACCTTTGCTTTCTGAGGGATCAATGTTCACGAACTTTGTTTTATGCACACGATTATTAAATATTAACTAAAACTATCTTCAAGCTATGTATGTAAGATATATGTTAAACATAAATCAATTTTGCTTCTAGGCTTGGTTCCCATTTCCAAGATACCTCATTTATGTATATGGAAATATTCTGAAATCCAAAATTTGAAACACTTCTGATTCCAACCATTTCAGTTATTTAAAGAATGAGAAGATTGAAGCATGGTGAAGGTAGAGAAAGGGGTGGGGTAAGAGGAGGAAAAAAGAAAAAACAGTATTTTCCTGATGTGAAAGTTAATTTTAAGTATTGATTTGACTAGGCTTTTTCATTTTCTTTTTTTTTTTAATTGCATTATAAGTTTTGGGGTACATGTGAAGAACAGGCAAGATTGTTGAATAGGTACGCACATGGCAGTGTGATGTGCAACCTTCCTCCCTATCACCTATATCTGGCATTTCTCCCCATACTATCTATCCCCAACTCCCCACCCCCCACTGTCCCTCCCCTATTTCCCCCTGACAAATCCCAGTGTGTGATGCTCCCCTCCCTGTGTCCATGTGTTCTCATTGTTCAACACCTACCTATGAGTGAGAACATGCAGTGTCTGATTTTCTGTTCTTGCGTCCGTTTGCTGAGAATGATGGTTTCCAGGTTCATGCATGTCCCTACAAAGGACACGAACTCATCGTTTCTTATGGCTGCATAGTATTCCATGGTGTATATGCGCCACCTTTTCCCTGTCCAGTCTATCATTGATGGACAATTTGGTTGGTTCCAGGTCTTTGCTATTGTAACCAATGCTGCAAGGAACATTCGTGTGCATGTGTCCTTATAGTAGAACGATTTATAATCCTTTGGATATATACCCAGTAATGGGATTGCTGGGTCAAATGGAATTTCTATTTCTAGGTCCTTGAGGAATCGCCACACTGTCTTCCAAAATGGTTGAACTAGTTTACATTCCCACCAACAGTGTAAAAGTGTTCCTATTTCTCCACATCCTCTCCAGCATCTGTTGTCTCTCGTTTTTTTAATGATCACCATTCTAACTGGTGTGAGATGGTA